>CAUYON010024103.1:0-13094 GCA_963573935.1 Arctocebus calabarensis | reverse complement strand
GCCTCCTCCTTGGCAGTGTCGGTGGTGTGGCAGCCAGCTGAAGAGCCAGCGGGCTGGATGACAGGCAAGGAGGAGGACCTCCAACCTCCACCAGAGGCTCCAATTGCCAAAAAGGCTGGACAACTGCTGAGGAGACACCTGTGCCTTGGTGTCGCCTTCACTTCACACTTAGGACTAAATGGGGAACCCCCATCTCCTATGCCTAGGTCAATTTCTTGTGAATTTCCTAGGCCTCAATTCCATGAAAGGACTGTATCCATTCATTGATACATTCATTCACCTTGCCCCTGGCGGAAGGGACTGTATTCATTCGTTTCCTGGTCAAGGAACCCATACACCTATATATACCCTGAAACTAAAGGCCTAAAAGAGGAGATGGGGAAAGACTGGGAGAGAAACAGAGAGAGCTTCTCTCTCCCCACTAGAATTCTCTCCCTCTACCAGAAGCCTTAATGTTTTCTGTATTCTTTTCTGTGAATAAATTCTGTCTTACAAAAAAAAAAAAAAATTCAAGTATTAAAAGTCACATGCCAGAGGGAAAAAAAAAAAGAACAAACCTATAGAACCTATCTCGTTCATAACCTGGGGACTGCCTGTATTGATTTATATCTTCTATACATCTTCTTTTACTTCTACCTTACCCTTTGTAGACTTTTATTCATCTTTCTTTTTAAGTTTTTCAAATTGAGATACTATCTTAATTCTATTTGAAAGTCTTAATTCTATTTGTATGATAATCAAATGATTATTAAATAAGACAATACTAAATAAGATAATGCTCCTGTCCCCCAAGAAGTTCATACTCTAGGGTCAGAGACGTAGCACCAACTAATTAGAATAAAAGACAAGATGGAATAACTACAAATAGAAAGGTAAAAAGAACTGTAAGGGACCATAAAGATCAATTGATTCTAACTAGTGGAATCTAAAGTCTGTGATAATATCTTCATGTTGAAGGACGAGGATGAGGGAGCATGGAAGTAACAACATTGCAGTCAAAGGCAGGGCATTAAACTTGAACACTAGCAGTTTGGGGATGGACATCAAAGTAGAGATTACTGAACTTTCTTGTGTTGTAGACCTCTTTGGCAATCTGTTGATACCTGTGGACCATCTCTCCAAGTTTGTTTATAATGCATAAAATAAATTATATAGCATCACAAAGGAAAAAAAAAAAAGAAACAGTTTCTTTCTCCCCTGCTTTAGGTACCAGTCTGGTTGGAGACTTAATTGCCTCCTGTGGAAATTGTGAGCTGGTCAACCTTGCTGTCTGCTCTAAGTTTTGTTCTTTGTTTCATTTACTGCATCCCAAATCTTTAGTTTAGAAATAACATACAGAATAAGTAGTTAAAGAGCAACTTAGCTGAAGTAGTTAAAGAGTAGATGAGTTAAGGTAATGAATACCATAAAAGATGACCTACAGTGCAGTTTTTTTGTTTTCCCCCATGACTATTCATTTGCAGATTTGAAGACAATGTACGTAATAAACACTGAGTTAACCCAGAACAGGGGGCCTTCCCATTCCTCACATTGGTGATGTTGGCCCCTTGGGCCCACTCTTTTAAAATCTTACTTTGTCTCTTTCATCTTTATTTCTTTCTCCCATCACTGCCAAGCATTAGGGATACCCATGGTTTTTGTGTGGGCTGGCCTCCTACATGTCAGAATTTACTAAGGTAACTCCAATTATTATTTAAATGACATTTAAATATTTCTATCAAAGAATTAAAACGTATATAATAATTTTATAACAACTAGAGAGAGAGGAGTGAAGAGAGGGAGGGAACACACTGCCAAAACCAGTTTGGGTTAAGAATTTTGTAATGATCTTTGTGTTTCTTTCCATTTAAAGGAACTGTTTTTACTTTTCTATAATTCTCTTCTCTTATTTGCAATGCTACTTCTATAAAGCAGGTAATTTATAAAAGCCATGAGACAGGCTTAGAACAACAAAACACATAGTAGTCAATTACAATTCTCCAACACTATGGAATAAAGCAAAACTTAATTTTTCTTCAAAGTTCTTTCCAAATGGCAAATAAATCAATGTATAACTCTACTATACCCATCAACAACCCCTTTCCACAAAAGATAGCAAAACTTACCCCATCTACCTCCCTACTGAAGAAAACCTTACATCCATTTCCTTTTCCCAAATAATATAATGTTAAAAATCATAGTTATCACATTCCAATTCTTTGTCTGATCCACGATTCTGTAAGGATTCCTTGCATAAATGGACTCCCTACAACTCAAAGATTTTGTGAATAGTTCATTCTCCAAGTTAAATGAAAAGACAGACATAAGCAACAATACATAAAAAAATCAACAATCAGAGCTGGAGACAGTGGTGCACATCTGCACGCCCAGCTACTCAGGAGGCTGAGGCAGGAGGATTGCTCAAGCCCAGGAGTTGAGATTGTTGTGAGCTAGGCTGACACCATGGTACCTAGCCTAGGGCAACAAAGTGACATGAGACTGTCTCAAAAACAGAAAGAAGAACATATGTTTCGATGTGGAAAGTATTTTAATATTATTAACCATTTCAATATGATTGATTTCCTTTGTGAGTATATTTAATATGTGAATTTTTTTTAAAAGGCACTATTTTGGCCAGATACAATGGCTCCATACCTATAATCCCAGCACGCTGGGAGGCCAAGGAAGATCACTTAAGACAGTGGACATTCAAGGAGTTTGAGACCCACTTGGATAACAAAGCAAGACCCCTCCTCTTAAAAAAAAAAATTTAAATCAGCCAAATATGGTGGCATGTACCGATAGTCCCAGATACTTGGGAGGTGGATGCAGAGGTAGTCTGAGTAACACAGGTCGCAAGACTATCACAAAACAAAACAAAAAAAGCATTTTTGTGAAAAAAGCATCCATGGCATTACTAGACTTTCAAAAATGGTCCCTGAACAATAAAGGTTTAGAAAATACAGATGGCTTTGGAGAAAGAACAAACACAAGTACAGAGGGAGGATAGTGTGAGATACGCAGGTGAAGTACAAAGCTTTTTATTTTTATTTTAAGCCTTTGTATAATATTTGGATTTATATATATAATATACATGTATATTTGCCTTTTTTTTTTTAAGTCAACAAGGGTGATTTTCAGCTTCGCATTTTTCCTTATTGTGCTAGGTTGAATAATGGTCTCCCGTTTATATGGATGGCAAAAGGACTTTGCATAATGATTAAATGAAGGATCTTTAGATGGGGAGATTATCTTGCATTTCTTGTGGGCCCGACGTGATCACAGCAGTCATTATGAGAATATCAGAAGAGTCAGAATCAGAGAAGAAGGCGGTGTCAGCAGAAGCACAGACCAAAGTCATACGTTTTGAAGAAGAAAGTGGCCACAAGCTAAAAAATAAAGGCAGCAACTAGAAGCTGAAAAGAGCAAGGAAATGGATTCTTCCTCAATGCTTCCTGAAGTAACCTACTGACACCCTGACTTTTGGCCAGTAATACTGACTTTAATTCCTGACCTCAAGAATTAAAAGAGAATACACTTATATTGTTTTACACCACCAAATATGTGACATTTTGTTACAGCAGCAATAGGAAACTAATCCACTCATTAATAAAAAAATTAAATACCAGAAAACTCACATGATATAGGATCAAGTCAAACAACACCATAAAGAACCAATCAGATAAAGCCAGAAGATAAGATATTCTATAGGACAACTTACCTACTTTCTTCAACAAGTTAAATTATTAATAAAAAACAAAACAATAGGAAAGTGGGGAGGCTGTAGATTAAAAGAAATTTAAGAAACATAACTACCAAAAGCCAAGTGTAGACCTTGCTTGTACCCTGCTTTGGAGATACCACATGTAAGAGTTTTAAGAAAATTTAAATATGAAATGAGTATCAGACGCTATTAAGAGAACTACTGATAGTTATGTTAAGTGCTATAAAGATATGACTATGTAAAAAATGTCCTTATTTTCTAGAAATTCAACAAAATATTCAGAATTAAGATGTCAGTAATTCACTGATAATACAAGAAAACAGATGAAGCAAATGTGAAAAATTACAGTAACTGTTAGATCTAGATGATATATATATGGGAGTTCATTATACTATTCTTTCTACTTTTCTATATCCTTGATATTTTTCATAATAAGAAAACCAGAACTAACAAAACCCCCAAAACCCTAGTACAGTGAAATCTCTTTTATATCTGTGATGGGAAATGTTATATCCTAAAAACAACTTCTTATAGCAACACAGGGAAATACTTTTAAAAGTTACATATATGATTTTAAGTATTTTAGGATAATCTAAAACATAGAAGTATATATATTTTTTTGAGACTGAGTCTCAATCTGTCTTCCTGGGTAGAGTGCTATGGCATTATAGCTCACAGCAACCTCAAACTCTTGGGTTCAAGTGATCCTCTTGCCTCAGCTTCCCAGGTAGATGTACAGCCCACAAGCCTGGGTTATTTTTTTAGAGGAAGAGTCTCACTCTTACTCAGGCTGGTCTTGAACTCCTGTGCTCAAGCAATCTACCAGCCGTGGCCTCATAGAGTGTTGGGATTACAGGTGTGAGCCACCATGCCCAGCCAAAAATGAATCTTTAATTTACCAATCTTTGTATATGGGGCCATGACCTTACCTTTTATACAAATTCATAGAACAGAGTTCCATATCATCGTACTCACACATTATCCACATTTTACTTTTGTCTTGGTTAAAATGAAAAAAAAAAAAATCTAAGTGCAAAAAAAAAATCACATTTATATTTATACGATGTTTCCCACATCTTTCATTGTTTCCCTAAAGATAATGGACCAGAACTCTTAACAACTCAGCTTTGAGTTTGCCCAAAGCATTCAACTTAACCAACTACTCTTTTCATGTTAATGTTTCGCCTGTTTATGTATTTAACTAAATTACACAATTACAATGATTGCACTGAAAACAAACATGAGTGACTCTTGGTAAGCAAATAGTTCAAATCATGGGAGATGCGCACAGGTGCATTAGTAAAATAGCCATTAACAAGGAATTCATGTTAGTCAATTTATTTTTCAAATGAAATGGAAAGGCCAATTAATACAATGAATAGATTGAATGATTAAAAGAAACTTCAATTTTTAAAAAAAGGAATGGAGAAAGTAGAAAAAAAGAAAAAAATACCTGCTAATCAGCTTACCCACTGCTTGCACATCAGGGTGAGGCAGTAAACTGACTGATGGAAAAATGACAATTAAATGACAGTTAAAAAATTGACTGTTGGTATATAACCTTATAATTAACCTGAAATTTTAAAAAAGCAAAAAATAAAAATTAACAGTCAAAAAAAACTAAGTTTCTTAGTATACATACATAATACAAGAATATAAAAATATTTTGTGTGTAGAAACAGCTACAAAAACAGAAAATAATGTTTCCCATGTCCTTTAAGGTTCCCCACAGGGAAAAAAGTTGCAGATCATACTGCTTGACTGAAATGAAGATTCTTTTTAGGGTTTCTAAGCCGCTCACTTTCTCCCATTCTAAAAAATGTTACATCTGGAAAGGTATCCATCTGCTTCCCATTCAAAAGTAACTAGGTCAAGATCTGCTTCAAAGTAATCAGATTTGGAAAATACATGAGGAAGGGATTTAAAATAATATGCACCAGGACATAATGGGCACCAAGTACACAAGGGTTCATTGCACTACTTTTTTCTATGATAAAAATTTTTTCTTAATAGACTTAAACACCAAGTTAACTGGTATCTACGATAACTACAAGCAATCAAGATTGGTTATGAGTTGACTAAATCACAGGTCAATTTCCAAAGAGTAGTGTGGCACCGGCCCTATATACCAAGGGTGGTGGGTTCAAACCCAGCCCCGGCCAAATTGCAACAAAAAAATAGCCAGGCACCTGTAGTCCCAGCTACTTGGAAGGCTGAGGCAAGAGAATCACCTAAGCCTGGGAGTTGGAAGTTGCTGTGAGTTGTGTGAAGCTACTGCACTCTACTGAGGGCAATAAAGTGAGACTCTGTCTATTTAAAAAAAAAAAAAAATTCCCAAGTGTATAATTCTTCATAAGCTTTGATCTCAGGTCTACCCGAGGCCTGTTTTTTCATGCAATGATAAAAATACTCTTTAAGGGATGAGAATTGTTAATTTATACTGCCCACTAATCCAGTTCTCTAGAGCATTGTAAATTTTATTTAAATACTTTATTACGTTCAAATTTAATAATAGCAGTTTATCAAAGATTCTTTTATTTTCAAATTCAGTTTGTTGACACTTACTGAGAGAGTTTAGCATTTGACTGGATACCATTGCCTCTTTGAAAGTTATTTACACATACATACTCATGGAATGAATATATGCTAGCTGAACTGAAACAAATCAAACTCTGTAATTCTAAGGGCAGATGAGTAAACCCACTGGACAACTCCAACTCATCAAAAAAATACATGGATGGTTTTCCCGTATTAAAAACCAAAGGTGGTGAATAGCTGAGTTGTAACTCAATAGAAAACCTGATAGCTACAAATCTCTGGTCCTTTTGATTAGGCTATGTAACTCTGTATATGCAAAGTCTATCAAACAAAGAAATACCAAGAGTTCTACTACATACCACTGCTAGGGTTGAACAAGAGAAGTCAGAAAACCCTAGTTGCTGCTCTCAATAAGAAAACTGATCAAGGCTTGGCAAGATTACACACTGATAACACAGCACCAGCCATATACACCGAGGGTGGTGGGTATGGACCCAGTTAAAACAACAATAACAACTGCAACAACAACAACAAAACCTCCCAAAAAATAAAAAAAACAAAAAATAGGCAGGTGTTGTGGCAGGTACCTATAGTCCCAGCTACTTGGGAAGCTGAGACAAGAAAATCACTTAAGCCCAAGAGTTTCAGGTTGCTGTGCGCTGTGACATCACAGCTCTCTACTGAGAGTGACATAGTGAGACTCTGTCTCAAAAAGAAAAAGGAAAACTGATGAAGACAGAATATTAGTCCATTATTTTTCAAGAATAAACATCTTACTGCAAAACAATCATTAAATCCCCTACATTTATGCACCATAGTCTTTTTTCATTCAATCTTCTCTATAATGCCTACCCTGACAGCAGTGTAAGGGAATCTACACCAGTTTTGAGGGTGGAATAACTTGTAGGCTATTTAAAAAACAAAACTATTACCATGTACTAAAATTCAGTAAAACCAGCAACCGATATACTTTTAAGTAGTTAACTAGATGACACCATTTTATATTTTAAGATTATCCACTTACTCTATTGTAAACAAAAGTAGTCACATTTCAGATTTACAAAACAGACAACTTAAATGGAGACTTAAAAATAATTCTTATCAAAAGATTGCTCAATTTACAAAACAATCCTTATAAATTTTATTAGATATTTAAATATCTTATTAGACACAAAATGGTTCAATTTATTGAAACATTATACACTGCCTACATCTAAGGCCTATTTAGGAGTATCTTATTTTTTAAAAAAATTAGTCATTCAAGGTTAGAACTTGACAATTAATTCAGAAACACCCATCCTTTTACTAAGAAAGTAGCAATGACTAGGAATAATAGCTTCAGAACATTCATATAGAACCTACATCATAGTATGTAACTTGTTTTGAAAACCTAGATTTTTTTAATTTATCTTCTAGAACTGTGATATCTTTTTTTTTTTTTTTTTGAGATAGAGTCTCACTGTCGCCCTCCTAGGAGTGCCCTGGTGTCACAGCTCACAGCAACCTAAAACCCTCGGGCTTAAGTGATTCTCTTGCCTTAGCCTCCCAAGAAGGTGGGACTATAGCTGCCCACTATAATGCCCAGCTATTTTTTGTTGGTCATGTCATTGTTATTCAGCAGGCTCCGGGCTGGGTTCAAACCCACCAGACCCATTGCAAGTGGCCATCACTCTAACCACTGAGATATGAGTGCCAAGCTAGAACTGTGATATCTCAATGCTGCTTATAATCTATAGGAAAAAACAGCTTCATTTCCACTGAAATCTCCCTCAATATCACTCAATAAATGCATATTCATTTAAAATGCATAAAGAGATACTTAGACAGCAATTCTAAAACATGGCTAAGATTTCCCTGAAGTGTCTGTACCTTTATTCTTTATATAAAACCTCAATCCTGATTATTTTATTGCACCATTCAAGACTTAAATTTCATTATAAACACATTCTTTAGAGCATAACCATCTAACTATGTGTTCTCATTTGCAATGCTATTTTTACTACAATAAAGTCCTTGTATCCAGTCCACTTCCAAATGGAGACAGCACTCTAATTCCATGCCTCTATATTACTGTACCTAAAATTGTTGTTGTTGCCATTGTTTAGGAATTTATCTTAATTTGCAAGTTTTACAAATTTTATCACAATTCTTAATAGTTTTTAAACATCACAAAATCATACATAGTAAAGTTTTTAGACTATCTGCAATACAATATAAATTTGCTAGTCAATCCTTCAAAGCAATTCTGGAATGGCCAGCAGAGCTAACATTGTCATAGGAGGGCTGACAATTTTACATTTTCTAATTCATCCTAGAAAAAGTGCCTTGCAGGGTAGGCCAGGCACTGGCATCAGTACATAGCTTCCCAAAGGCAGTACTTGGAAGGGACCATAGTGATATACAGCAATGTGGTATGCAGCATGTTTTCTAGGATGAGTTCATGAACTTAATTGTCCAATGCACAGAGTGAGAATATAAGGGAAATATTTTTGTACAGTTATCTACTGTGTTTATATTTTAAGCTAAGTATTATTATAAAAGAGTCGAAAACTTAAAAACATTAGAAGTTCATAAAAAAAGTTATAGTAAGCTAAGGCTTATTTATTAAAGAAAAATGATTTTTATAAATTTACTATAGCGTAAGTGTACACTGCTTATAAAGTGGACAGTACTGTAGAGTGTTTAGTAGCATATTGGGCCTTCTCGTTTACTCGCCACTCACGGACTGTTTTACCCAAGCAACTTTCAATTTGCATGCTCCTTTCACGGTAAATGCCCTAAACAGGTGTACCACTTTTTAGTTTTTATTTTACCTTATCTATATTTAGATATGTTTAGATACAAAAATACTCCTATTATGTACAATTGTTTATGATATTCTATACAGGTTTGTAGCCGAGGAGTAACAGGCTATACTATACAGGCTAGGTATGTAGTAGATTAAACAGGCTGAGCATCACTAATCAAAAAATCTGTAATCCTAAACGTTCCAAACTCCAAAACTTTTTGAGCACTATAGACACGAGACCACAAGTGGAAAATTCACACCTGATCTCATGTGACTAGTGCACAAAATAGTTAAAAATGCCACACAAAATTACCTCAAAGTAATGTGTATAAAGAGTATATAAAACACAAATGCATTTCATGTTTGGACTTAAGTCCTATCCCCAAGATAGCATTATGTATATGCAAATATTCCAAAATCTGAAAAAATTCAAAATCCAAAACACTTTGTTCCAGCATTTCAGATAAGGGATATTCAACCTATACTGTCTAGATTTGTACAAATATACTCTATGATGTTTGCACGACAATGAAATCACTTAACTACGCATTTTTCAGAACGCATTCTAGACATTAAGCTAAGTGTAATCGTAATTTTCCATAGATAGGCACATGGCATGCCTATGGGCATCTTTCTTTCACCCAACAGATGAATAGTGACCAAGTACAGAACTTGAGTTGCAATTTTATTTGTAGAAATGTTACTCTACTGTCTTATAGTTTCTGGTATTTCAGATAAAAAAACAACCTGCTCTTATTCCTTCTTAGATGAGGTGTTTGTTCTGTCTGGACAGCTATTAGATTTCCTCTTTATAAAAAAGATTTGCTTCAATATACTTCCCTCCTCCCCCCACAATCCTACCTAGAACTCAGTGAATATTTCCACTTTGAAAACTTAAAAATCTTTTTCTCAGGTCAGCAAAATATTCCTATATTTACCATATTTTGCCATGTAAAACTCACCCTTTTTTGTCCAAATTTTTGAGGGAAAAATAAGGATACACATTATACATGGGTAGGATGGCCCAGGAGTGGGTAAGCCCAGCAGGCCTCGGAGGGCACCATGCCTTCCTGCCTGGGTCCACCAGGCAAACAGGGTTCCAAACCAAGATGACAAAAGTGACTGCGTTCTTCAACTTTGTCTATAAAGTCAACTTCTTCTGTTCAGCTCATCGGAACATTTACTCTACTCTATGGAATAAAATGTTGCCTGATTCTAGAATAAAGCCAATTGAGATCTTTAATTTGTTCTAGACTAACCATAGTGGCTCATACCTGTAATCCTAGCACTTTGGGAGGCCAAAGTGAGAGAAAAAGTAAATATGGCAATATGTTAACATTGCTGAACCTAAGTGGAAGAGTTCATATGTTACTCTTTCCACTTTCACATACAGCTTTTCAAAATTAAAAGTTTGAAGGAAAAGTTTCAGATAGACTAATGGATGAATGCACAGACAGATGATAGATAGCTTTCAGAGTTTCAGTGTGTTCAAATTTCCTGTAATTATAAGGATACCAATCAGACTACATAGGACTCCCCCGACCAAAGACCTCATTTTAATTTCATTACTTCTTTAAAGACCTTAATCTCCAAATAAGGTTACATTTTGAGGTTCTAGGGGTTAGGACTTTATATATGAATCTTCAGAGGATATACTCACCCCATAACAGTACCTTTTCTCATTATTCTTGGCCTTATGGTCTTAAAACAAGTGTTTAACTTAAAAAATTTAATTCTATAATTTCTTAACTACTTTTCTCATTGTTTCTTTTTCTAGAATTGCCAGTATATGAGTGCAAGGTCTTCTAATACTGTCTTCCAGGCTCCCATGAGTTACACATAAGAATTTACTTTTTCGGGGGGGAGTTTTTTTTCTGTATTGTTCTGTATTTATTTATTCAACTTGATTTTTTTTTAGAGATAGAGTTTCACTTTATTCCCCTGGGTAGAGTGCTGTGGCATCATAGCTCATAGCAACCTCCAAGTCCTGGGCTTACGTGATTCCCTTGCCTCAGCCTCCTGAGTAGCTGGGACTACAGGTGCCTGCCACAATGCTCAGCTATTTTTTTGCTGCAGTTTGGCCAGGGCTGGGTTTGAACCCGCCACCCTTGGTATATGGGCCCTAACCAACTGAGCCACAGGTTGCCCTATCCAACTTGATTTTTCATGACAATGACTCAGTTCTCAGCCATGTAACTGTTCTCTTTGTTAGTCTGTCTATTGAATTTAGAAATTTATGATTTTTTTTTATTTCCTAAAATTACATCTGTGCTGTAATTATACTTCCTGGAGTTTTCATTACTATGTTAAAGTTTTCTTTCCTATAGTCTATTAATTCTTGTGCTCAAAAGAAGTTGCCAGTTACAGTTATTCAGATTAGCTTTCCACTACCAAGTTATTAAATTCCTCTAATTCTTTGCCTATTCATGACTGTTTCCCTAGCATCCAAACGATCTTTTAGAGAGAAAAACTAGCAGGTTACAAAAGACATGGACATTTTCAGTACTAAGCACCAACTATGTTATCAAACTTTATCTTCTGATGAAACCCAGAAAGAGGTGTCCATGAATCTCCACATCAGTTGTGTTCCCCTCTATATGTAAGGAATGAATTGTCCCTCTTAATCAATAGGATTCAAGGATTCTGCCAGTAAAACACCTCTTATGCAGCCTCCTACAGCTCTGCGAAAAAGCAAACCACTGCCTTTCACTGTATGCCTCAGATTTTGCTCAACAGCAAAGAGAACAAAGTTTCCTACCTGCAATCACTCCTGGATATCTAAAAAGAACTTTAGAACCCCTTTCTTGGCTATGCCAGTTTGCTCTTTCCTGGTTATTTAATTGCTCCAAGAAGTAAGGGAAAAGAAACACAGATAGGGCAGCGCCTGTGGTTCAGCAAGTAGGGCACCGGCCCCATATACCAAGGGTGGCGGGTGCAAACCCGGCCCCGGTCGAAATGCATCAAAATTAGCCAAGCGCTGTGGCGGGCGCCTGTAGTCCCAGCTACTTGGGAGGCTGAGGCAAGAGAATCGCCTAAGCCCAAGAGCTAGAGGTTGCTGTGAGCTGTGACGCCACAGCACTCTACCAAAGGCAATAGAGTGAGACTCTGTCTCTACAAAAAAAAAAAAAAGAAACACAGATCAAGCCTCTACCGTCCTACATTTAGCTTCCCTTTTCTACCTTCTTTGCTTATCTCCCACATTCATAAGTAACATAATTAATAACAACTAGTCACATTAGCTCATTTATCCCCTATAATCTTAGGAGGCAAGAATTATTTACATTTTACAAATGAACACATGTTAAAGAAGCTTAAGAGTTTCAAAGTTACAAAGCCAGATCTATTTGCATAAAAGTCTATGTAATCTCTTCATAAAAAACACTGCCTTCAACTTTCACAAGCATTTGTGCAACCTCAGTCACAGAAATTTTTTGGAACCTCGTTTTTCCATCTATAAAATGATGATGTTAGTAACTACCTCATAAAGTGTTGGTACAAACCCAAAGAATGACTGAAAACATATAAAGTAATTAGAACTGTCAGGCACACAATGCTTAGTAAATGCTAGCTATTAGTATTATTATTTAACATCATGTAAGCTTAGAAAATTTTTCCCCCAAAATAAAAGGTTATATTCTCAAGCAATTTAAAAGAATTTAAAGATTTGGTACTCACCAACTCCCACAAGTGGCTATTATGATAATTTTTAATAATATTTGTTATTGTTCAACCTGCTCACTGCAGCATTAAAAAGTTAATGTGACTTGTCTTATAATTACATTGTAAAAGTGAGTTCTCCTCCTCCTTGGTGGTGTCGGTGCTGCGGCAGCCAGCTGAAGAACCAGCGGGCTGGATGACAGGTAAGGAGGGGGACCTCCAACCCCCACCGGAGGCTCCAATAGCCAAAAAGGCTGGACAACTGCTGAGGAGACACCTGTGCCTTGGTGTCTCCTTCACTTTACACTTAGGACTAAATGTAGAACCCCCATTTCCTATGCCTAGGTCAATTTCATGTGAATTTCCTAGGCCTCAATTCCATGAATGTACTGTGTCCATTCATTGATA
>CAUYON010024102.1:0-26252 GCA_963573935.1 Arctocebus calabarensis | reverse complement strand
TTCACTGGCCACTTTTGCTTATCCACATTTGGACCTGCTCAAGTGCCTCTGCTCACTTTCTCCCCCATCCCCCATGCATCTGCTCTTTGGGGCAACACCCCTTATCCCTGTGTCGTTGTGGCAGAGCACCTGGAGCTCCCTGGCACAGGCACACTCGCTCCAGCATTGGAGACAACGCTGCCCCTTCTTCCCCCTCAGCCCAGCATGGCCTGCTTCCTCCCTGCCACAGTACAGAATAATTTTTATGAGGTCTTCAGTGAAAATGAGGTTGTTCCTCATTCACCTCACTCCTGATCTAACAGCTGAGTATCACCTGTGCTAGAGGACGGGCTGGGATTCAGTTCTTATTTTTTCCTAGCGATAGGACCTAACTCTGTGGCTCAGGCTGCTCAAGGCATCTTCCTGCCTCAGTCCTGAGAGGAGCTGGGATTCTAGGCACATAGCACTCCACCTACCAAATTAAAAAATTTTTTTGTAGGGCAGCACCTGTGGCTCAGTAGGTGGACCCATATACAGAGGGTGGTGGGTTCAAACCTGGCCCCAGCGAACTGCAAAACAAAAACCTAGCCGGGCATTGTAGTGGGCGCCTGTAGTCCCAGCTACTCGGGAGGCTGAGGCAAGAGAATCGCCTAAGCCCAGGAGCTGAAGGTTGCTGTGAGCTGTGTGATGCCACTGCACTCTACCGAGGGCGATAAAGTGAGACTCTGTCTCTAAAAAAAAAGTAAATAAATAAAAAATAAATTCTAAAGAAAAAGACAACGTGGTGTTTACAAGGCTTAATAACAAATGCATGAGGGTCCTACCTCAAGTGCTTTCTCAGATTTCTGCGACAGGTGCCTTCTTTCCTTGTCTTGATCAAAGGTCCATTCACTCTGGGTTGACCCTCCACTCTGGCTGCTGAAGTGTAGGGAGAGGGTGAAGGAAACAAGCAGGCAGGTGCATTCTCTCTCCTTTCTCCTTCCACAGACGACACCTGTGCAGGTCTCTTCTCCATCCTCTGTCTCGTGGCATCTTATGGATTGGCGATTAGCACAGTAGCCTGGGATCACAATGCTTCCTGTTCCTGGCTTCACTTCCCTCTTTTTCCTCTTTGCCCTCATTGTCTTGGGCTTGCATCTCCCAGTACGGTGTTAGCACCTTAGTCATCAGCTCAGGTTCTGCTGCCAGGAGCACTTAGACTAGGACACAAGGGAAGGACATGGTGGGAGGGGGCAGGAGAGTGTCCTTTCTCATACTGAATCCATTACTTTAGAAAACATATGGACATTTTTGAGGTTATTTTTATTGGCTGTAGGTGAAAAGCTGACTTATTTATGCATAAAAAGGGACATTATCCTGTCAAACTCATTCTTTTTTTTTTTTAACTCATTCTTTAAAGAACAATATTTTTATAATTTTTAATTTTTCTCTTTATAAAATGATACATGCTCATTAAATTTTTTGAACATGCCAATGAATATTAAAACCTTTTCTAACTCCTACATTTACTGGGGCCTATCCTTCCAGTCCTTTTTCTGATTATTCATAACCTGGAAAAGACATACTTTTTTTTTCTCCCAAGAAAGAACAATTTCACAAGTGAATATGTTGGGAGAATTAAGATTCAATTTAAGATTCATAGTTTAAAAAGTATTTGAATTCCCCCAAATTTGAATACTTATATAAAAATATCAGGCCTAAAGAAGCTCACTTGTAGCTGGGCTATAATCCCAGCACTCTGGGAGGCCAAGGGGGGTGGATCACTTAAGCTCACAAGTTTGAGACCAATCTGAGCAAAAGTGAGACTCTGTCTCTAAAAACAGCCAGGCATTGTGGTGGGTGCCTGTAGTCCCAGCTATTCAAGAGGCTGAGACAAGAAGATCACTTGAGCCCACGAGTTGGAGGTTGCTGCGAGCTGTGATGCCACAGCACTCTTCTGAGGGCAACAAAGTGAGACTCTGCCACAAGAAAACAAAAGAAAAAAAGCCTAGCCGGGGAGTGTCTCTTGAGCCCAAGAATTTGTGGTTGCTGTGAGCGATGAGACCACCAGGATGACAGAGGGAGAGTCTGTCTAAAAACAAGAACAAAATCCCAAAATAAAGAAGCAGCTCACTTGCCCTTTCCTATAGTAGGTAGAGATGGATGGCTTGTGTATGTTGAAGTGCGCGAGTTATTTGGACTCATCCACCGACAGGGCTGGACGAGTGTGCATGCACAGGCCGTGGGCCTCACAAGGAACACAGAGCATGTGCTCCCTGACTGCCATCACCAGCTTTTATAAGAGTAAAATCTAACTAAAGCAGATATTAAGGGACATGGGGTAGGACGAAGGCCTCCTAGGACAGCCGGAGGGTGGTATGGGGATAGCATAGAAGGGCAGCACCCACTGATGCTGTTTGTGTTACTGATGAGGATGGCAGAGGGTCACCTGGGTCTATATAAGCCTCAGCCAGGCAGAAGTGCTGGTGGCAGGAAGTGCTCCTCACCCCACTGGTTTTGTCCCTGCCTTCGTGGCCATGGGGCAGATGTTGAGGTAGAGGAGACATCTGGGCTCTGATTTGTCATACTTAGTAGTCTTGTAAGATTGCTTGCTCTTTCTGACTTAAGGGAAGCAAGTTGGGTGTTGAACAATGTTATTGTGCTGCATTTACTTTTCACTTAGAAAACTACACTGATTTTAGACAAAACTATACACTAAAAACATTGGGAAGTACTACCTAGCATTTATTGTGCAACAGACACTGTTTAGTGCTTTACAAACATGAACTTAATTTGATCCCCATAATATGCTTTTGAGCTAGGTAGTATTATGTTGCCCATTTTGCAGATGAGAAAACTGAGGCACAAAGTGCTTAAGTGGCTAGTTCAAGGTTACATAGGAAGTAAGTGTTGGAGCTAGCTTTCCAACCCAAGCAGTCTAATTCTGAACCTCTGTATGTGACACACATATATTCAACACATGCTGTGAAATGAATGCTTGTAGCTGCATAGCCGTGCTGCAAAGGTTGCAGTAAGGTTAATTTCCAAAGACATTAAGTGATTCACAATGCTTAGTGCAGATACTATGCAGAGAGAGAGAGAGAGAGACCTTTAAATTAATAACTGGAAGGGACAGTGTAGTTGAGAAATGCTTTAATAAAAATGTGTCACTTGCAGTGTTTGATATATATGAAGCACTAATGTTGACTATGAGTTGCATATTTTAAAATAGAACTTAAGTTGGCAACTAGTTGAAATTATATCAAAATAAAACCAGATAGCTTTACTCACCACCCATTCCATGAAAAAGAAAATCACTATGGAAGTTTTCCTTTTTAAAACTTTTTTAATTTTAATTTTTAAATTTCAGATTAATATGAGGGTATGGACATGAAAGCTATTAGTTGAATCATAGGAAGTTGCCAATACATGATCATTTTTTACTTAAACTAATGGTAGTTGTACATGGTTTGAGCTGTTAATGACTCAAAACTTAAAAGAAAGTTAAAAAAAAAATTTCATGAAAATGGCCGGGTGTGGTGGCTCACTCCTATAATCCTAGCACTTTGAGAGGCCAAGTCAGGTGGATTGCTTGAGCTCAGGAGTTAAGGACCAACCTGAGCAAGAGCACGACCCTGTCTCTGCTGTAAATGGAAAAACTAGCCCGGGGTTATGGTGGATACTTGTGGTCCCAGCTATTTGGGAGACTGAGGCTAGGAGATAACTTGAGCCCAAGAGTTTGAGGTTGGTGTGAACTATGATTCTATAGTACTCTACCGAGGGTGACAAATTGAGACTCTGTCTCAAAATCCATGAAAATGACAAGGGTGGTTTTAATTTCCTACTTATTTCTATAAATAGGACATACTGCGGTTTAAAAGTCTGATTTTAAAATAGTTGTATTAGTTTCCTACTGCTACTATATAAACTCGTAACAAATTTGTCACTTAAAATAACACAGACTTATTACCTTAGAGTTCTGGAAGTCAGAAGTCTAAAATAAGTCTCAATGGGCTACATTCCAGATGTTGGCAGGCCTGGTTCCTTTTGGAGGCTTCCATTTCTTCGCCTTTTTCAGCTTCTAGAACCTACCTGCATTCCTCAGCTCATGACCTCTTCCTCACATCTGGCCAACTCCTGCTTTCATAGCCAACTGCTGAATCTGACGCTCCCGCCCCCTGTCAGGAGGACTTTTGTGATTAAATCGGGCTCCCTTGGGTAATCTAGCATGATCTGCCCGTCTCAAAGGCCTTACCGGATCACATCTACAGAGTCCCTTTCACCCTGTAAGGTAACATACTCACTGGTTCTGGGGATTGTGACATGGACGCCTTTGGGGACATTATTCAGCCTACCATAATGGTCATCTTTCTTTCTTTTTTTTTTTGTTTGGTTTCTTTTGTATTTTAAAAACTGAGCTAGTTCTCTACCAACATTTTTCTACCTATGTTTCTAGAGCAAAGTAGATTAGAAAAATTTTTAAATAATGTGTCTTTTAGCATTTTCTAGAATTGAGTAGGTCTTAGTAGCATAGGCAGGAGTTACAAAGAAACTTTGAGGAGAGGCTGAATTTAAATTCTATAACTAAGCTCTTTGTTGTCACCATTTTGAAGATTGATAATTAATACCTGCTCTCCCAGACTGCTGTCCCTCCACAGGGGAGGCCCTGTCAGGTCTATAGTGCTCTTAGTTTTGCACTTAGATGTTTGCAGACTTGAGTGAATAAATGATAAAAGAGTGGTATGGGGGCAGGTAAGCATATTAGGCAATTTCGACACACTGTTAAAAGGAATAAAACAAAAATGCAAAATTCTGTATATGTTTACAGCAAAAGAGTAAATTAAAAATTAAAGTCATGCCACATAATTGTATGAGTCTTCCTTTTTTTTTATTTTTTAAAGCAACTGGAACAAAAGTTCTGCCATACTTAATCTTCATCAATTTATTTATTTTTATTTGTTTATTTATTTTTTTGAAATGGAGTCTTAAGCTGTCACCCTGGGTAGAGTGCTGTGGCATCATAGCTCATAGCAACCTCCATCTCTTGAGCTCAAGTGATCCTCTTGCCTCAGTTTTTCTGTTTTTAATAGAGACGTCTTCTTGCTTTTGTCCAGGCTGGTCTCAAGCTCATGAGCTCAAGCAGTCCACCCACCTCAGCCTCCCAGAGTGCTGGAATTACAGGTGTGAGTCACTGCGCCCAGCCTGATCTTCATCAATTTAAATTTAGATTTTGCTGTAAATTTTCTTTACTACTTTATTTACTTGACTATAAAGATCAGTTTCTATATTCTTAATATTAATGCAAAATTTTAAATATCACTCCAAGGCATTCCCACTCCTGCCTGGTCATATTTTGAGTCATAAGAGATACGATAAGAGGGGATGTTTCTTCAAATTAACTTTTATTCTGCAGCTTGGATCTGGTTTTCTTTTTTTTTCTTTTTAACAGATATGATGTTTTTATCCTTCATCTCTAATGGCCAAACACAGAATGAGCTGGCAAAGGGCATACGTGGAGGGTGGGAGACCGTCTCTGAGGTATTAGAAGCATCTGAGGCAAATGTTCCCAGAGTCTTTTCTGTGGCTGGGTTCTGAGTCAGGAAAGTTCCTGCTCTGAGGAGCAACCAGTTTTACAACCCTGGAAGGACATTACAGCACTCTGTGGCATGTCAGATCATTTACAATATTTTAAAATTATGAAATACCATCACTGTGACAAGTCATGTGACAGAAAACATTACTCAAAAAAACCTTATTCAATCGGCTGCAACATATTCCCCCCAAATTCGTGCATTGAAACCCTAACCCTCAGTACTGACCGCAACATATGACTATGTTTGGAGATAGGGCCTTTAAGGGGGTAATTAAGGTTAAAAGAGGTCATAAAGGTGGAGCCCTGATCTGATCTGACTAGTGTCCTTCTAAGACGAGGAATGGACACCAGGACTGTGTGTGTGCAAAAAAAATCCACGTGAGGACATAGTGAGAAGGCAGACATTCGCAAGCCAAGGAGAGAGAGGCCTCCAGAGAGACCAGCTTTGCCCACACCTTCATCTTGAACTTCCAGCTTCTTCTTTGTTATAGCACCCTGAACAAACTAATACACTATTTTTAATATCTTTATTTAGTATTTTTCTTCCTAGTCTTTTGTCTGTGTACATTTGCTCACATTTATGTTTACAGATACAAACATAATGTTTGAGCCATTTTAATCTCCAACTCTCAAATCGAGCTCTGCTACAGATTGGGGGTTGATAGAGGTGTGGGCCGAGGCAAAATCTCACCTCCACGGGGTGCTGTGCAGAGCCGGCCCTCAGCTGCAGTCTGGCTTACAAACCTCACCATGCTGGCAGAGAAAAGCCAGAATGGGTGAAATGAAGCACTACTGCATTCTTTTAAGATGAAATAAGGGTTGTCTCTGTCACTTGGTTGCTAACTTGTCAGGGAAAGATGCAGTGATGTTTGTTTGTTTTCTCATCATATTGTTTAACCAAACAACTAGCACGGTGCCAGGTAGTCACATTTATTAAGCGAATGAGCAACCTGTTGTCTTCCTGAATGGAAGTATGCTTGGGAAATCAAACTGTCAACAGAATATAGCACAGTGAGCCTGAAATACAAAAGGCTGGTGTCATCAAGCTGATGACAACAAGCAAACAGCACACATATAAAAATTAAGATACATCTCTGCGTTCCAAGTCAAACTTATCACAAATTTTCACTGTCCTCAATTTTGAGTGAAAAGGACAGAATCAGGATAAAAGATGAAGTAGATGGTTGCTTGGTGCTACAGTGATAACTTGATGTTATTAGCGTTTGTTTGTACACCTTGAATCTCTCTTAGGAGGAAGGCAGCATTGCCTAATGTTTAAAAATGCAGACTCCCAAGCTACGCTGCCTGGCTGTGAGTCAGCACCTGTGCTCACTTGCTGAGCCTCAGTTTGCTCCAAATGGGGTAATAATAACAGTGGCTTTCCCCAGAGAGCCGCTGGGAGAGTGAGTGGGTATGTGTAAAGGACTTTAGTAGTATGAGGCCAGCAAATATTAGATATGTTAAAGAGACTCTGTGTTACTGATGCACTTTGGTTTTGGAGAGGTCAGCTAGCCTATATTTCTTTGTTTTCCTGTATCTGAAAGTCTGTCCTATAGAGGTTTGCAGGGGCATAACTGCCCAGTAAGGCCATGCTCCAGCCAGGCCAGCACTGTTATCAGGGAAATAACCTCTGAGCTTTTGCACCTGACTTCTTTATTGCTGCACTCCAGCAGCCATCCCTTGGCCTTCTGGAAAAAATAGCTGGATTTCATTAAAATTCAATCTCTCTTGATACCATCTCTGCTGGGTATGAGAGGGACGGCTACCAATGGAGCTTTCACAACCTGATTAAGGATAGATCTGGGCTGGAATGTTCTAAGCGCTCTAAAATTACTGTTTATAAAGTTTCTCTCCATGTCTCCCCATATCCTGTGCCCGTGGCTCCCTGTCCCTCCCGGCCCATCTCAGCCGAGCCTCCGTGGCTGTCTCCAGGTGGACACTGAGATGAGTCTTTTTTCGTGTTGCAGGTATGCGTTGTCTCCTGTCACCCTGAGTCCCCACTCCCAGGCACTCTGCATGAGTGACACTTCGGTCTGCCATGGGACCTGGCCCTGCTCTGGCCTGGCTCCTGCTCCTGAGCCTGCTGTCTGACTGTCTGAGAGCTGCCCAGTCCCGAGACTTCACCGTGAAGGACATTATCTACCTCCACCCTTCAAGTAAGACTCTGTTCTCGTTGCTACAGAAATGCCGCTTGATTTCAAACAAGAAGGGGGTCCAAAAATGGCCAGAAGAAGGCAGTCTTTAATGCACAGGAAATCTCTGTGCATTAATCACAGGAAATCTCTGTGATTTAATCGGAGGGTGCAGTAAATAACAAAAGATGCTCTATGCTTTACCCTCACGTTTTCACGGGAAGTTTTTTTTTTTTTTTTTAAGGCAAATTATTGGGCCTGTTTTCTCTGTTCCCTACACAATCACTCTGAGCCTCAATACTCTTCCCTGGTATTCGTGCCAGCGCTCAGTTAGTTATCAAAGTTTACCGCCATGTCCCAGGAGGAGGATTATTTGTAAAAGATCAATCCTTTACAGGTAAGATAACAGCTGGTCTTCCTTTCTGTGCATCTAATTCTCAGTTTCAGCACAATTGCCTCTCACAACTTCCTACGCCCTGTGTCTTTTGGGTTCCTGTGTTTAAGAATTATCTAGGGAGTGTATGATAGCACAGGCACTCAGATCCCTGCCCTGGAGTTTCTGATTTGCAGATGCCTTGCGTTGTACCTGTGGATTTTTGCATTCAGTCGGAACTTCAGGTACCTCTGCTGTGGCTATTGTACAGATCACACATTGGGAGACATAGTAGTTTGACGTCCTCTTTTGGTCTCCATTTTTGTATTTATCTTGTCTCTTTTCTTTTTGTATGAATCCTCCTCTGTGTCATCCCTGTTGCAGGAAGTGCTGGATATGTATAGCCTGTGTTCTGACCTTGAGTTTTTACCCCAAGGTACATTACTCTTTTGAAATGTTCAGCTTAGCCAATATTGCTGGAGTGGCCACTGTGTGCCAAGGACTGGGACAGGCAGGAAAGGCATAACGGCGAATAAAACATAGTCCCGGTTTCTGTTGTTACAGTCTACAAAGTGGATGCAGCCACTCGGTCGCCTTTTGTCCCACATGGTTAGGATATTTAATGACAGCATGTTTGATGCAGCTGAAAGGTGACACATGGAAGGCTCAGGGACTTGGAGTATACTTGACCTTGGGTCAGCAACTGGCTCAGCCACTTCATAGCCTTTTACATTGAAACAAATTCTTTAACTTTGTGAATATTAAATAAAATAAAATAACACATGTGAAGCACTCAGCACAGAGTGTGAGTTGTGGTATGTTAGGAAAGTAGCAATTTCTTCATTTTTAAAGTGGCAAAATAATTCATACTCTATAGAATTATTTTATGGACCAGAAATAATATTTGTAAAATACCAGGCCCAGCCCATACTGAGAAACTGAATGGCTGTTTATATTTTTGTTATCAGGGTTGCTGAATATATACCACCCTAATTTTCTATTACTCCAAATATATTTTTGACAGATTTCAAATAATTTCTTTAGATATATTGTTACTCTGTCCTCTTACTAGTATAGTCTAGTGTCTACCAGTATAGTCTGGTATCATACCATGAATGGCTCCTGTCTGGCCAGAACTTTGTTTGTTCTGCTCACTTTAAATTAGAGTTAACTTTACATTTCTGCAAACTATTTCAAAAGTATGTAGGCTAGGTTCTCACACTTTGACTTTTTTGACAACATGAGTCTCTATCTTTGAGCACCAGACCACATTTAGATGGAATACTCTCTATGGAGTGGTTAATTGTATGGAAAACTTATCTGGTTGTTTGTTTTTGTAGGACTTTCTACTTTATTTTAATAATATGCATGACAAGAAGATGTTTTGATACTTGTTCTATTTTCTAGATTGCCTTTTATTCTTTTCTCCAAACAGACATACTTCTTTATTAGACTTAGAGAAGCAGAAATCTAGATTCCAGTCTCTTAGGATAGATTTCTAGGGTTTTCTGCTTCTTGGGGGGTTCTTGTCAGCTTCGGTGACAGATTTAGTAGTAGCCAGATGGCAAAACAGGCCCGTGCCTGAACTTCTCTGAGCCTGTAATTGTATGCATGGGGTAGGAAGGAAAATTAAGGTGGTTAGGTTTAGGCAAATAAGAACAAAACAAGCACACATGTGACTTGCACCTCAGTGGCGTGGTGGGTCAAGGCCAAAGGTGGTGGATCCCACTTTGGAAAGTTGATTTCAGAATGAAGTCTTGAAGGATGAGCCCTGCCAGCCAGCGGGGAACGACTTCTGTTCTTTAGACATTGTTGGAAAAGTTCTGCTCGTGTGACCAATGGTAACCAAAAAGAACTATGGCCAGATGAGAAGGAACTCAGCAGGATGTAAAGAATTGGTGGGGTTTTAAGATGTGATTCTGAAGCATGGAGAAGAGTAGAGGTTGTTCCTCAGCTAGATAATATAGATAATTCACCAGAAAATCAGGGTCTGAGTTCTGATCATGGAGAGTACACTATAAATTCTTCTTAGATTGGTATTACCATGAATGGCTCTTGTCTGGCCAGAACTTTGTTTATTCTACCCACTTTAAATTAGAGTTAACTTACATTTCTGCAAACTATTTCAGAAGTATGTGGGCTGTTCTCACACTTTGACTTTTTTAACAACATGGGTCTCTGTCTTGTGGTGTCTATGAAAAAGCAGATTTCTGTTGAACGTAGACCATAAAAAATATGTGAGGGAAGTGTGGGTTTAGTTCGATTTTGAACTATTTATATAAACACCTGACATTGAAGATGGAGGCATAAACAGCTTTCTTTGGGTCAGCAAGTATGCCAAATTTCATTAATGCTCTGTGTAGAAGGTGGGAACTTACAGGAGGAGAAATATGGGGGTTTAAGAAGGCACAGTTTTCTGTGCAAACATAAACTTATTTCTGATGGGTTGGAACAGTCATCTTTGAAAATTACTTGAGAGAGATTGAATCTTTGGCTTGGGAAATTCAGCATCCCATGACTAATCTTCTTTTGCTCTCTGGTTCCTTAATTTTGAAGTTTCTGAATTTTTAAAAAATGAATGTTATGGCTTTCAAACTTGAAGCATCATCCTCCGTAATATACTTTTCTGTAATACATATGTGGGGCTTTTTTTTTTTTTTGCTTTATTTATGTGAAAAATGATGAGTTTCTTACCGGTCTATGATTAAAATACTGAAGTCTAATAAAAACCTTCAAAACAAGAATGCCATGGCCTGGTGCAGTGGTTTATGCCTATAATTTTAGCACTCTGGGAGGCCAAGGTGGGTGGATTGCCTAAGTTCACGAGTTCAAGACCAGCCTAAGCTAGAATGAGAACTGGGTCCCTAAAAATAGCCAGGCGTTGTGGCAGACACCTGTAGTTTCAGCTACTTGGGAGGCTGAGACAAGAGGATCACTTGAGCCCAAGAGTTTGAGGTTGCTGTGAGCTATGATACCACCGCACTCTAGCTTGGGTGACAGGGCAAGATTCTGTCTCAAAAAGAAGGCCTGGCTCCCTGGCTCACACCTGTAATCCTAGCACTTTGGGAGGTTAAGGTGGGTACATTGCTTGAAGTCAGGAGTTTAAAACCAGCCTGAGCAAGAGTGAGATCTCATCTCCACTAAAAATAGAAAGGTTGACAGGGACTGTAGTCTCTCTCAGCTAGTTGTAAGGCTGAGACAGAAGGATCACTTGAGCCCAAGAATTTGAGGTTGCTGTGAGATATGATGCTACAGCACTCTTACCTAGGACAACAAAGTGAGACTCTGTCTCAAAAAAATAAAAAGAACAAGATTACTATTAAGAGAAATGGATCATCTTATTTGGTAGTCAGACGTCACAGAGATAGCAAAGTTTAATGTAATGAGTGGCTGTAACCTGTTCATGGCCTCTATTTCTTTCATTAGACTGGAATCCTTTCCTAAGAATATCCAATTTTCCTGTGGATATGGATTTTCAGTCTTTGCTTAATCATGTGTACCAAGTGACTATATTCCTGCAGAGGGCTTATTTGTGCCTATATATCGAGCCAATAAGTTTATTCAATCCTATATTACATTAAGTCTTAGGAAGTTAGGGGACTTTCTAGAAAAGTACCAGGAAATATGTTTTTACTGGAAACATTCGTATTAAAATTATGCTGACAATATTTTGTTGCCAGGTAGACTGAGATTTTTGGAATTTTTTTTATATTTGTATCCAGTTTATAAAAACAATGGGAATTAATTTGATAAGAACAGAAAAAAGTTTGGGTGCATTACACATCAGCATATCTTTCAAAACAAGTCTGTTCTCATCACGTTTTTGGTAACTGAAGGCCTTTGTCCAGGCAAAAGTTCCAGGAGATGGAAACAAAGACTAAATCTTTTCTGATGCCTTACAAATGAATTATGGTCGGCTGAACTACCGCTGACCATGAGAGTTAATGGACAGATTATTTTACAGGAAGTAACTGGGCACTTCGGTGTTTCTTTTTTTCTTTACAATCACCTTCTCATGAGGGACCAAGGACTTATGCCCTGAAATACAGAGTACTAAGCGTATTAACTCTGTGATCAAGAGCCAAATTAGATTCATTCACAGCTGGGGCCACAACAATTTGAAACTCTGCTTGCTCTATAATGCTTTGAAGTAACAAAGAAGAAAACAGCACATCTCTTAGAAACCTCTTTCCGTTCTTTCTTTTTTTTAAAGCCCCTTTATCAGATGCAGTATCAATTAGCAAGTTACTGGAGATAGTTGTTCATCTGTAGACCTTATTTTTGGCAAAATATTTCTAGAAGGAGAAATTTAACCATTTGCTTGGTATTGTACTATAATTAGCCACTTAAAGCTGGGTATATTTGTAGAAATCTGTCGCTAAATAGGACAAGATTATTCACTGATCGTTCTACCTGCCAAGAGTCAATAAAATGCCCCATAAGCAGATATTAAACTGTAGTCATTGAGAATGTACATAGCTGTAGATTTTAAAGTCATATTCACCAAAAATGAGATTATCTGGTTAATTGCCAATGTCATGTGTTAATAACGTCATTCAGAGATAAATTATTTGTAGCAAAACTACATTTTGTTGCCATGGTATTTTAGTTCATGCTCCTATTGAAATTCCCACCTAAATTGAGAGGATTTCAGAGTCAAAGCCTACTCATGACAGTGTTTAATCCAATATGTCACTAGTCTTACAAATGATCCTTTTGAAAAGTCTATTAAATTATCTAAATTTGAGAATACTACAGCATCTTCATGTTAGCATCTCAAATAAGTTTGTTCTTGGAGCAGTTGGATTGTCAGTCTTCATTCAAAGATCTTAATTTATCTCTTTGATGGGAAAGTTTACAGGGATAACTAATTCAATATTCCAGCCAAAAGTTTTACGGGCTGTAGTGACAGATGATAAATAAAATTGGATGCCCTAGTGAATTAATCATGTAAACTGGACTGGTACGGCTAGCTTGCAGTCATAAACATTGGCAAATATGATCATTGTTTGAGAAATGCTGTTCTTTGACAAATTCTTTATAACCTTTCCCCCCAAACTTCTACCTTGATCATTTAACTTCAAATATTACAAGCTATTTTTAAAGTCCTAGCTTTTAAAGTTATTTATACTATGTATGTTAACTACTTTATATGTAGTGAAACTATTTTTTAATATATCCAATCGGGACTCTCAAAATATTTTGTTTAATGTTTCTCACAAGGATACGAAAATAAGCTAATTATAATATCTGTAATAATATTGAGCGGCTTTGGAATTTGAGAACCTCTTTATTTTTATTTTTTAAATTTTTCAGTCATGAGCAGGTATGCCTAGGAGATATTGCCAGTTTGATTCCAGACTATGACGACAAAGTGAATATTGGAATAAAGTGACTTATGCAATTTTTTGGTATCCTAGTTCATACAGAAGTTATGTTTATACAGTCTATGAGGAGTACAATAGCATTACATCTAAAAAACAACGTACACATTTTATTGGGAAATAATGCTAATGATCATCTGAGCCATCAGTGAGTTGCAATCTTTTTTGCTGGTGGAAGATCTTGCCTTAATGTTGATGGCGGCTGATGATTAGGGTGGTGATTACTGAAGGTTAGGGTGGCTGTGACGATTATTTAACACACCAGTAAAGATTGACACATCAATTGGCTTGTCCTTTTGAACGAGAACAATAGAGTTCTCTGTGGCATGCGATGCTGTTTGATAACTTTTTACCCACAATGGAACTACTTTCAAAATCTGAGTCAATCCTCTCAAATACTGCCTGCTGCTTTATCAACTGAAATTTCTGTAATGTTCTAAAGTTTTTGTTGTCATTCCAGCAGTGTTCACAGCATCTTCACTAAGATTAAACTCCATCTCAAACCACTCTCTCTCCTCATCCGTTCAAGTCTTATCATGAGACTGTAGCAATTCAGTCACATCTTTAGGTTCCACCCCAATTATAGTTCTCTTGCTGTTTCCACCACATCAGCAATTACATCTTCCACTGCAGTCTTGAACTCTTTAAAGTCATCCATGAGAGTTGTAATTAACTTCTTCCAGACTTCTGATGTTGATATTTTGACCTCCTTCCATGAATCACACATGTAATTATCAGCATCTAGAATGGTGAAGCCTATCTAGCAGCTGTTTAACTTATTTTGTCCATATGCACCAGAAGAATCACTGTGTATGGTGGCTAAAGCTTTATAAAATATATTTTTTAAATATGAGAGTTTGAAAGTCAAAATTACTCCTGCAGAGTGGATTTTGTGTTAGCAGGTATGAAAGTAACACTAATATCCTTGTACATCTCCATAAAAGGTCTTGGGTGACCAGATGAGTTGTCAATCAAATAGCTGGGACTACAGGTGCCCACCACAATGCCTGGCTATTTTTTTGTTGTAGTTGTCATTTTTTATTTTAGCTGGCCAGGGCTGGGTTTGAACCCACCAGCCTTAGTGTATGTGCCCTACCCCCTGAGCTAAGGGTGCTGCCTAAGCAATGATATTTTAAAAGAAATCTTTTTTTCAGAGCAGCAGGTCTCAATAGTGGGCTTAAAATATTTAGTAAACCAAATAGATATGCTGTCATCTAGGCTTTGATATTCTATTTGTAGAACTCAGGCAGAGTGGATTTAGCATGATTCTTAAGGGCCTTAACATTTTCAGGATGGTAAATGAGCTCAGTTTCAACCTTACCAGCTGCTTTAGTGCCTAACAAGAGTCAGCCGATCCTCTGAAACTGTTAAGCCAGGTATTGACTTCACTCTAGCCATGAAAATCCTAGGTAGCATCATATTCCAATATAAAGCTGTTTCCTCTACATTGAAAATGCATTGTTTAGTGCAGGTACCTTCATCAATTGTCTTAGCCAAGCCTTCTAGATAAATCTTCTGAGCTTGTTACTTCACCTTGTACTTTCATGTTATGGAGATGGCTACTTTCCTTCAACCTCCTGAACCAACTTCTACCAGCTTCTAATTTTTCTTCAGGAGCTTTCTCATATCTCTCAGCCTTTGTAGAATTGAAGAAAGCTAGGACCTTGCTCTGGTTTAGGCTTTGGCTTAAGGAAATATTGTGGTTATTTTGAGCTTCTATCCAGAAACTTTCTCCCTATCAGGAAAAAGGGTGTTTCACTTTCTTTTATTTGTGTATTCACTGAGTAGCACTTATAACTCCCTTTAAGAGCTTTTCCTTTGCATTCTAATTGTTTGGTCCAAGAGGCTTTGGTTACAGCCTACCTTGATTTTCAACTTGTTTCCTTACCAAGCTTGATCTTTTCCATTGTTTAATTTTAAAGTAAGGGATGGGCAACTCTTCCTTTCACTTTATTTCACTCTGAGGCCATTACAGGATTATTAATTGGCTAATGTCAATATTATTGTGTCTTAGGGAATAGAGAGGCCTGAGGAGAGTGAGACATGGAGAATGATGTTTGGTCAAGCAATCAAAAGACATACATTTATAGATTAAGTTCACTATTTTATGTGCCTGTGGTTTGTGACACTCCAAAACACTTATAACAATAGCATCAAAAATCACTGACCACAGGCGGTGCCTGTAGCTTGGTGGTTAGGGCATCGGCCACATACGCCAAGGCTGGTTAGTTCAAAGCGGGGCTGGGCCAGCTAAAACAACAATGAAAGCTGCAACAACAACAAAAAGCCAGGTGTTGTGACAGGCGCCTGTAGTGGAGGCTGAGGCAAGAGAAACGCTTAAGCCACTTTGAGGTTGCTGTGAGCTGTGACACCACAGCACCCTACCCAGGGCATCAAAGTGAGACTCTGTCTCAAAAAGAAAGAAAGAAAAAGAAAAATCCCTGATCACAGATCATGATACAGATATGCTAATAATGAAAAAGCTTGAACTATTTTGAGAATTATCAAAATGTGGCAGAGACAAAAAGTGAGCACATGCTATTAGAAAAATCCCTCTCCTCAGGTCTCCCTCATAGATTTAATGGACACAGGGTTGCCACAAAGGTTCTATTAGTGAAAAGTGCAGTATCTGCATGAAGTGTGTCTGATGAGGTTCTCCTGTACTTGCCTCAATGGAATCTTTTGGCTCAACTGTAACCCAATTTTCTAGGTGGTTGATGTAAAGGCATAAAGATTATTGGTTTGTTATTTACAAAATGTTTGCTTTTATTTTATTATAGTTATATAAAAGGAGGGCATTTTCCCCCCAAGGGAAATTTCCTGATGGGAATGAAGTCGTTAGGTGACCTACTAAGCTGTCTACCATTTCATAAGAAGATCTACATATTCTCTCTCATTCTGTTTATGGATTTAAGTCACCAACTACTTGGAGGAACATAGAATGCTCAGATGGGCCCATAAAAAGGTCCAGTTACTTATCTTTTCTAGACAGCTTATGACTTTCGATTGTGCTACATGATTGCATGTTGTCACAGTCAGCTAGCTCTGTGAAATATTGCAAGCAAGTACATTGGTGGGCAGCTATTCTAGGCAAGGTGAAAATCAAAGTTATATCTGTGCCATAATTCTGGCCTTAAGCTGCTGCCTTCTCCTTCATTTATTTTTGATAACATACCTAATTGGTTCCATGTGGGCAAAGCAATTTACCCTGAGATGATTATTTCCGCCAGTGGGATCTGCAGGCTCAGCCATCTGCGAGGGAGAACAGTTGGCTCCTGCAGATGAAGTATTTGAGTGTTTGCAGCTTCCAAATAGGCCAGGTAATTTTATAAATTAAGAAAAAAATGCATAAGTTTTGTTTATTAAAGACAAAACTCTAAGTAGCGAGGCAAGCACATGATCAGGGCCAAGAAGCATTTAGAAACACATCAGTGGAAAGGACAGGGGACCACTCGGCCGGCATTCCTTGTTGGTCCTCATCCTCAGGCTGAGGGAAGGCAGTGGGTGCGCTGGACACTCCAGAGTGCGGGTCTCATGTGACACCTCTCACCTGAGCTTAAGGAGAGAACATGTACCTGGAGAACATCCTTTGCTAGGCAGGAAGAGGCAACTCAGAACTGGGGAGACGGGGGAATAGATAAGGGCTTTCCTGGAATGGTTCAGCCCTCAGGCTGCAGCTAGTAAGTTAGATCTCCTCGGTGTCCTGTCCTGTGGATGTTGAGGGCCCCGAAGCCCCTCGGGAGGGTCACCTCTGCACAGGCAGCAGGGGTTTCACCACTGAAGACTCTTCTCTTAGCTGATCCTTACTATCACCAGGGATTCTTAACCCTGTCAGGTCTGACCAGATAAAAATACTACACTGAACTCAAGAAATTGCCACTTTCGTAGATCCAAATCGTCAAATGTCAGGACATTTTTGATGATTTCAAATAATGTTTATACTTACATGCTGACGTATTTCTATAAGTCGATTTATAAATTACTAGAAGTCCAGAGAATGGAATGCCTTTTTGTAATTGCAATTTTTATTGGGATCCTTGTGGAGTCCTACGCAGTTGTAAGAAATAATACTCTTTCCCCAGGTTTTCCCCCTGGTGACAGTTTGAAAAATTACAGAATAATCTCACCACCAGAGTATTGGTATTGGTACAATGTTATTGAGATTTCCCCAGTTTTCCATGTATTCATTGGTGTGTCTGTGAGTTTAGTTGTGCGCATGGGTAGGTTTGTGTGGTCAATTCATTGAAGAGTTTTAAGTAGCACGGGGATCCCTCTGGTCGGCCTCACACTTCCTTCTCTCCTGCCATTCCCAACCCCTGGAAGCCCATAATCTCCATTACTAAAAAATTTTTTTTTATTTCAAATGTTCTATAGATATAACCACACAGTATATATCCTTTCGGGATTGGCTTCCTCCCACCCCCACTCAGAATAATTCCCTGGAAAGTCATCCGAATTGTTGAACATGGTAATAGTCCGTTCCTTTCTATTGTTAACTAGTGTTGCACTAGGCGTACCACAGCTTAACCACTCACCCACTGATGAGCATCTGGGCTGTTTCTAGATGGGGGCTATTACAAATAAAATTACTATGGATATTTATGTGCAGATTTTTGCATAAATATAAGTGTTCATTTTTTCAGGGATAAATGCCCAAGAGTAAAATTGTTGGGTTATATGATAGTTGAACGTTTAGTTTGAGAAATTGCCAAGGTCAAGCACAGCAGCTCATGCCTGTAATCCCAGCACTTCGGGAGGCCAAGGCTGGAGGATTACTTGAGACCAGGAGGTCCAGCCAGCCTGAGCAACCCAGTGAGACGGGAGAAGCTGTAGTGCCAGTGTCTCAGGGAAGTTGAGGCTGGTGCATCAGTCGAGCCCAGGAGTTGGAGGTTGCAGTGAATTCTGATGATGCCTTCGCATTCTAGACTGGGCAACAGAGTGAGACTGGTTCTAAAAAATAAGCCAACAAACAAACAAGTAAAATATAATAAATGAGAAATTGCCAAGCTATCTTGAGAACCCATTTTTCAAAAAATGAAAATGTCTAACTTCACAAGATTCTGTGCTTATTCTAAAGACTAATCTTTTCTCTTAATCCTTTTTGTAGCCACGCCATATCCTGGTGGATTTAAATGTTTCACCTGTGAAAAGGCTGCAGACAATTATGAGTGCAACCGATGGGCTCCAGACATCTACTGTCCTCGAGGTAAACTTTCAGTAGATAGATTGGTGTCCCCACAGTGAACAGCTTGTTGACTTGGGTGCAAGTGGAGGGAGAGGTACGCTTGCCATCACAGCTGCTTCTCTTTTCTGAGGCCATTAAGTAGATTTTTTATAACCTGCCAGCAACTTATCAAAGATTCTTAGAGACATAAACTGATCCATAAAATTGCCCCTTTTGTCATCTATCTCGGGAGAGAACAGCCAGGCTGTTTGCTACTCTTTGAAGCATTTGTCAGTGCATAGTAACTTCTTTCATATAAAGTATGAATTGGTGTTCATATAAAGATTCCATTTATTACTTATCTCACCAGAGACTGTCATGCAGCCTCTAGAATTTAGAATTCTAAATGTCATCATTGCACAAGTAAAAACCCTGAGCTTTTTAATTTATTCAGTTCTCTTTGAAGGATGAGATGGATGCCCAACTGAAGCATGAAATTTTGACCCAAAGCCCCATTTCAAAATGAGGAAAACTGTCATGTTCATATATTTTTTTATTCTATCACAGAAAAAGGTAGTTGTATTAGGCTATGAGTCACTCACTGTTAATTGGATGTTTTATTTTGGAGGAAAGTTGATTCATTGGGGGAGGGTCATGAGGATGGGATACTGACAAACGTTTGAGTGAACAGTTAGATGGGTATCACTGATGCTATAATTCAGTTGCTAAAATGACTTAACACATCAATACCAAAGCTATTATTTTTCAACATGATGCAAGAGATCTCATACTCAACCCACCCACAGAGGATTGGGAATTAGGATATCTTGGAAACCACAATTAAAAGACAGATGTCAATTACCCAAACCACTACTATTTTTTTTTTGGTGTAAAAGTTGTTTTTTTTATGGCAGTAGTAAAAATTAATAAATTTTTATTCGAGAAATTTCACATGTGATTCTCCTTCTGCTGTCCATCTCAATGGCTGGAGTCACTGAAGTTTATCTTGAAGACGGGCCTTTTTAATGAACGATCTTCAATCCATAGTTGTCCTGTTAGCCCATTCTTTTTATTTTGGCTTCTTTGATGGAAACTTAAAATTCCCCACTTTTTAAAGTAGGTCTATCTGCCTGGTTTTCAGTTTGACACCTGATTTTTCATCTTGGAAAAATGAATGAATTCAAATCACATTGGTTCCTACAGCCATCACACTCAAGAATAGTAAAGATTAGTGGGTTATGACAACACCTACGGTAAAAAGAAATTAATTAGGTCTTTCATACTTTTACCAACTATCTTGTAGTTCTTTCCTACAGACCTAACAAATAGTCCTGCAAGTAAAGCAAAACCACAACGTTACTCTATGAGGAGTTTCCAACGATGCATGGCTACAGAACAAGCCACTACTATTTAATCCAGGAGTCTCCACCTAGGCCGCTTGGTAGAGACAACCTGTGGAACTTTTCAAAAGCACTGAAACCTGTACCTTGCAGGACCAGTGATTCTCAACTTCAGCATCATCCCTGTTCCCTAAAGGGTTTATTAAAACATAGGTTTCTGCTACTAACCCCCACTCCACCCAAGTTTTTGATTCAGTAGGTCTGACAAGGGGCCTCAGAATTTGCATTTCTAAAGAGTTGAAGAGGAGATGATCTAAGAACCACAGCTCTGCACAAGTTGAACCAGTGTCTCTGAGAGGGTCCTGCACTGATATTTTTAAATATCCCAGTTGATTGTAATGAACAGACAAAGGCAAGAATCACTGGGAGCTTCCCTGCCCACTAGGAGAAAGGGAAATGTGGTGTCCCCAGGTCTAGATTTCTCTTGCTCACTTTTATGTAGAGATGCAAATGGGGTCCCAAGGAACCACAGGGAAGAGAAAAATGTGGAGACACTAAAGATTGACTTAATCACAAGCGAGGTATTCAGCCACCTGGGTAATCAAACATAAGTTTGTCCATCTTGCCTTGTGCAGGCACTGCTCATTTCCAAATGAGCCAGGGTTTTCTAGCACTATGACCACAGAGAGAATGAAGGCTGCTAATGGAACTGGTTAGGTTAAACCATGCTTCTCAAACATGGCTACACCTTGAAATCCCCTGGTACATTTTTGAAAACACTTACTCCTGGGTCCCTTCCCAGAGAATCATGTCTAAATGGTGTGGCAAGGCGTAGGATATTTTAGATGACCCCCACCTTCACCCCTCCATGGTTACCATATGCAGCAAAATTTTGGGAACCATTGTAAATAGCGACTCTGGATGAAATCAGGATGATTGCTTGTTTATCCAGTAACCTAGTTCCTGCTGGGACAAAGCTGATCAAGTAGCTTTTTATACCGTCACCAATTTAGGATGTGCAGTTTATTCTACTCATGCTACTATAACAAAATACCTTACATGGCGTAATTTATAAACAGAAATGTATTTCTCACAGTTCTGGAGGGTGGAAAGTCCAAGGCCAAGGTGCCAGTAGGTTCCAGTGAGGACCAAGTGTCCTCTGCTGCCAAGGGTGCTGTGTCCCTTAGAGGGGAGGAGCATTGTCCTTACCTGGCAGGAGGACAAAAGAGGGTGGAAGGGAGAGAAGAGAATGAAGCCCAATCCCTTTTATAAAACCATCCGTGAGGGCTCCATCCTTATGACTTAATCATCTCTTAAAGGCCCTGCCTCTTAATACCATCACATTACCAATTAAGTGTCAGCATGTGACTTGGGGGAGGGGCACATTCAGACCACTCATATTTTCTTAATATTGACTTAGCCCAGCCAGACCCTAGCAGAGATAATATAGAGTAAAAGAAGGGAATTTGAACTGGTTTGGGGCTCTTTGTAGGCTTTGGGACCCTGTCCCAGTCTTAACGGTGTACCAGTATGTCCTTGTCACATAGACAATACAAGTGACCAGAAGCACCCTGCTCTTATGTGGCTCTCAGGGAGAAGAGGAAGTTCCTCATTGATGCCTTTCCTTTGAGGTCATAATCTATCCTTTCAAAGAATTGCGGAGTCCTTTCTACAATTATCCTCTTCCTTACTTTTTCCCCTGACTTTTATCTTTGTGTTCTTTAATTTATAGGGATAAGCAAAAGCCATGCACTGAAATCCATGACACAAAACCACCATGCCAGGCCCCTGGGGGGATTATGCAGTAGCAGATAGGAATCTGGTTTCTTCTTTCCAGGGACAGGCAGTTTAGCTGGGGAGATAAGATCTGAACCTATCAGATGTCAAAAATAGCAGGACAAAGGTAAAGTGCCAAGTGAAACATGGCACTCAGTGCTGTGGGGGTTTAAGGGAAGAGGAGCTCTTTGGAGTCGAGGTGGCCAGCGAAAACACTATGCACTGGGGCAGTGGCCGCGGCCCCACACTGGGAACGGAGGCGGAGCGTTAAGGCACAGCTTCCAGCAAGACACTCGGAGCAAAGGTTTGGAGACTGATGCCCCAAGTGTGTCAGGAGGACCAGACCTGGGAGTAGCAACTAGTTTGTAACAACTAGTTGCTACGGAAGCAAAGTAGTGGAGCCGGGTTATTTTTGTGGCACCTTGAGCGTCAGGTAAAGAGTGGGAGGGAACTTAAAGGTGTCACCTGAGAAGAGGCTGATGCCGCACTCAGCCTCCGGTTTAACCAGCTCCATTTCCCATGCGTCTTCTGCGCTTTCTTGTGAGTTTTCTCCAGATTTTCGTAACAGTGAAACTAATGCCATTCTGTTATTAGATTAGATTATAAACTGTATCATAGATTGGTTTTCTCTATTTATTACTAGTCTGAAGCAACTGCGGGACTGACAGGCTGCTGTGGAAAGGCAGTGTGGCTTTCTGAGACATTCCTGGTTTTTGTTTTTGTGACATATTTAAGTTTTCATCATCACATGATGTGAAAATAATTGTTGACAGCGAGATATTTATTTTATGTATTTGATCTTATCTACACAATAAACCCACACCCCAAATTGCTTCGGGGATTCCCTGAATCATAAGAATTTTCGAAAGCTAAACTCAGTCCCTGCAGGTGCATAGACACAGTGTTTTTTAGCAACAGATGCTTAGGGCCTGAGCAGACTTGTGAGTCACCATTTGATCAAATAAGCATCAGGAGAGCTCTGTCCTGCCTGGAACCACTCTGACCGCAGTGGCGGCATCAACCAGCTGCACTGTAGCTAACTCAGGCGCCCTGTCCCTCTCATTTTCAGAACATGTGTGATGGAAGTATGGTCTCCTCCATTACATCACTCCTGCCCGTGGTCCCTACCGAGTCCTGGTGCCCTCCAGAACTCACTCCCTTACTCACCCAGTTGTCCTGTTTAGTCTCTGGTTCCTGAACACTTGACTTCTTTTGTAACGGCTTTAATTTCATGAGCCACTCATAAATGTGTTCAATTACCTGTGAACTGGAACGGGCACGGATTTTGAAATCACACGTATGGGGGACCAGTTGAAGGAACTGGTGAAGTAAAATAAGAATCAAATGTCTGGTGCTTGGATTCCATTGTTTTGCCCAGGACGTTTCTCTGTGCTGCAACATGAAAAACTTCTTGAGAGCGGGGCTGTATGAATGGTTATTAAGAGTCTGTGGAATTAAATGTCAAGTCAAAAACATTACAGTTTTTCAAAAGGTCTGTTCCGAGGAAGACACCTAAGCCAGGGGACGTTACATTCCTTCTTAATTATCAAGTGCAGATGCCTCCCTCTAAGGCAAAAATCTTCATTTGAAGTTATTGCTGGTATAAAATCAGAACAAGAAAAATCTTGTGGTAGAGGACACGTATCCATTTGGTTCCAGCTTCGGGCTGCTCACTGTTTTTCTGCGAAAGTAAAGAAAAAGCTGGATGTGTCCTTTGATGGCTCTTTCTAGATCATTCATCTGAGGGTTGCTGTACAAGCAGGAAATATAAATGTGATCCCAGCTCAGCTGAAGACCCAACCAAAGTTCAAATTTTTAGAAAACTGTTTTTCATTGATGACTTTTTTTTTTTCAGACAGAGCCCAGATTGAGACAGACTACCTTTATTTGTTGTATTTAACCTAAGAGTGGGTTTTTCTCCCTTCCAGTCCATTTTGCATTTAGGATATAGCCCTCAAAGGTTTCTACCATTTTATAGAGGGTTTCTATTCTATATCTCAATCTCATCAAGGCCTTATAACTTCTTATAGTCTGTCTTTTAATGTTTCCCTCCACTAGCATAGGTTGGTTCTTACCAACCTTACCCATTGTTGGTTCTTGGTATTTCCTTTTCTAGAGCACTCACTTGTTGATTTACAGAAGGTGCTGGTTATGTGTATGTCTTGGGCTGCTATGTATTAAGATAGTTTTCAGATGATCTGCCTTGTTATGTCACTTACTATCATGTGGCTAAATGGAAGTCTTAGATGATTTTCTCCTCTTTTAAATTTTTTTTTTTTTTTAGACAGAGTCTCACTATGTCACCCTCAGTAGAGTGCCATGGCATTACAGCCTACAGCAACCTCAAACTCTTGGACTTAAGCAATTCTCTTGCCTCAGCCTCCCGAGGAGCTGGGACTACAGGCACCCACCACACTCCTGGCTATATTTTGGTTGGAGTTGTCATTGTTGTTTAGCAGGTGCAGGCCAGGCTTGAACTCACGTGGTTTGGTGTATGTGGCTGGTGCCCTACTCTCTGAGCTACAGCACCGAGTCTTTCTTAATTTTTAATTGAAGTTTAATATACATGCAGAAAAATGAACAGATCATTAAGTGCCCAGCTCATGAATTTTTACCAAGTGAACATGTTGTATATCTACCATGTGAAACAATATGGCCCAGAGATTCCTGGGCCCGCCAGTCATTATGCTCAGTTCCCAAAGAATATTGTGACCACTATCATTGAGCTTGATAGGAATATAGCCAGAGAATGTACTTCTTGCTGGGCACAAGGGTTCATGCCTGTAATCCTAACACTCTGGGAGGCTGAGGCAGGTGGATTGCTTGAGTTCAGGAGTTCGAGACCAGCCTGAGCAAGAACAAGAGCCCATCTCTAAATAATAACTGGGCATTGCAACAGGCACCTATATTCTGAGCTACTCGGAGGCTGAGGCAAGAGAATCACTTGAGCCCATGAGTTTGAGGTTGCTGTGAGCTATCATGCCAGAGCACTCAACCCCAGGGTGAGGGTGACTGAGTGAGACTCTGTCTCAAAAAAAAAAAAAAAAAAAGAAAAAAGAAAAAGAAAAAAATAGGGTTGTTTGTTATTTTCTTATTGATTAATGTGAGTTCTCTAGTTGTCAGAACTTGTTGGAATAACCTGCAAAGGTCTTCTCCCATTCTGAAGGCTGTCTGTTTGCTTTACTGGCAGTGCCCTTAGCTGTGCAGAAGCCTTTTAGCTTGATCACATCCCAGTAATACATTTTTGGTGTTGCTTCAATTGCCAGGGGGTCTGCCTCATTAAATATTTTCCCACACCAATATCTTTAAGCGTTTTCCCGGCACTGTCTTCTAGTATTTTTATTGTTTGATGTCTTAAATTTGAATCTTTTATCCAGTGAGAATCAATTTTTGTTATTGGTGAGAGGTGATGGTCCAGTTTTAGTCTTATACAGGTTGCTATCCAGTTCTCCCAGCATCATTTGTTAAATAGGGAATCTTTTCCCCACTGCCTGTTTTTGTTAGGCTTATCAAAGATCAAATGACAATATGTGGCTAGGTTCATCTCTAGATTCTCTATTCTATTCCATATATTTACCTCTCTATTTTTGTGCCAGTACCATGCTGTTTTGATCACTATAGATTTGTAGTATAACCTAAAGTCTGGTAACGTGATGTCTCCAGATTTTTACTCCTAAATAATGTATTGGCTATTCAAGGTTTTTCCTGATTCTATATAAAATGAAGTATAATTTTTTCAAGTTCTTTAAAGGACAACATTGGTGCTTTGATAGGGATTGTATTAAATCTGTAGATTTCTTTGGGAAGTATGGACATTTTAGCAATGTTGATTCTTCCCATCCATGACCATATGTTTTTCCATTTGTTAATATATTCTATTTCTTTTCTCAGGGTTTCATAATTCTCTTTATAGAGATTTTTCACATCCTTTGTTAGATAAATTCCCAGGTATTTCATCTTCTTTGCCACTACTGTAAAAGGAATAGAGTCCTTGACTATATTTTCAGCTTGATTATTGTTGGTGTATATAAAAGCTACTGATTTGTAAGTATTGATTTGTATCCAGAGACACTGCTATATTCCTTGATCACTTCTAAGAGTTTTGTAGATGAGTCCCTGGGGTTTCCCAGGTATAAGATTATGTCATACATGAAGAGTGAGTGTTTGACTTCCTTGACCCCATTGAATACCTTTGGTCCCCTTCTCTCACCTGACTGCGATGGCTAGGACTTTCATTACTATGTTGAATAACAGTGGAGACAGTGGGCATCCTTGCCTAGTTCTAGATCTGAGTAGAAATGTTTTCAATTTTTCTTTGTTCAATATGATATTGGCTGTGGGTTTGCTGTAGATGGCCTCTATCAGTTTAAGAAATGTCCCATCTAAGCCTAGTTTCTTTTTTTTTTTTTTTGTAGAGACAGAGTCTCACTTTATCGCCCTGGGTAGAGTGCCGTGGCGTCACACTGCTCACAGCAACCTCCAGCTCTTGGGCTTAAGCGATTCTCTTGCCTCAGCCTCCCTAGTAGCTGGGA
>CAUYON010024098.1:0-30423 GCA_963573935.1 Arctocebus calabarensis | reverse complement strand
CAGCATATGGGGCCAATGCCCTACTCCTTTGAGCCACAGGCACCGCCCAGATCTTACATTTTATTTATTTATTTATTTATTTTTTTGAGACAGAGCCTCAAGCTGTCACCCTGGATAGAGTGCCATGGCATCACAGCTCACAGCAACCTCTAATTCCTGGGCTCAAGTGAGTCTCCTGCCTCCACCTCCCAAGTAGCTGGGACTACAGGCGCCCACCACAACGCCCGGACATTTTTTGGTTACAGCCGTCATTGTTGTTTGGTGGGCCCGGGCTGGATTCGAACCTGCCAGCTCAGGTGTATGTGGCTGGCACCTTTGCCCATTGAGCCATAGGCGCCGAGCCTGATTTTTTTTTTTTAATTATAGTCTGGCCTTCAAATGGTCTGAGGGACAGTGAATTGGTCCCCTGTTTAAAAAGTTTGAGGACCCCTGCTTTAGGGTCTGCTTCTGGTGCCCAACCTAAGACTCAAATTAATGCAGCCCCTCTATGTATAAGGGAGCCAAGCAGAGGAGGGGTATAGTTGGATCTATAGTTTAGAAAAACACTCTGGTGGTGGTTGGTTGGGATAAGACAAAGAGAACTGCTTAAGAGCCCAGTTACACAATCTGGCTAGAGATTAGAAGGACTTTGGTGGGATGATAATAATAAGGGAAAAGGCTAAGGGTCAGATTCAGAAACGCGAAGAAGGGAAAGGGTTTAGCATCAACAAGCTGAAGTCCCTTCCTTTAAGGAGTCAACAGACTCCTATAATATAGTGTGATAAAAACCAAGAAAAGGATGAGATATGGCACCAAGAGTTACCTAACCTCAGCTGGGGGTCCAGGAAAAGGTACCAGGGCATCCTAGAGATGCTAATGCTCAGAATGAGTTGTAAAGATAAGTAAAAGTTAGCCTACAAGAAAGAGAGAAAGGGATTTCAAGCAGGGTAAAAAGTGATAGTCAAAGAGCCAAAAATAGTCAAGATAGTTGGGGTGCAGAATGAAGGGGTGAGCCCCTGGACAGGGCACAGGCTGTAGACCCCCACACACTTCCAGTTTTCTTTCTCTTCCTGAGTCCCAGGCTGCATTAGACTGTACCTTGGCATTGGCCCTACTTGAGGGACTGAGTGCCAGGAACACACAGGCCAGAACCACAAAGAGACCTGAGAGACCACTAGCCTTGGGTTATAGTGCTGATTCCTCCTCACCTCTGAGGTGGTAATTTGTCTGATAGAGTCCCCTCCATTCCCCAGTTGATTGAGGCACAGGTGTCAGCAAATGTCAGGGAAGTTCACACAGCTCCTGATGAAGGTAGGGAATAAAATCCAAAAGGGAAACCCATCCAGTCCAAAACAATCAAATCTGTATGAAACTCTACTCATAGAAGCTTCCTATACGATAAGCTAAAAGTGGACGTGTTGATTTATTGATTCATCTCCCATAATTTCTCTGCTCAGTTTCTATAGAGGTGGTAATGAGCAAAATGATGGTCAGAAAAGTGGAAATCAAGGAAAAAAGTGTGAGACCAGAGTACAGAAATCATCCCTAAAAGAAAAGTGCCCAGGAAGCGCAGCTGGTTCATCTTCTGCTCTCCATTGATGCTCGACCAAATGGCTCTTCATACTTTCACCTGCATTCAAAGATTTGCTTCTAGGAAAGGAAGTAATTGGCATCTGTGGACAGATTTCTGTACTCAACAGTTGCCAACTCTGCAAAGTAGGTGCTGTTATTCTCATTGTACATATGAGAAAATAGCCTCAGAAAGGGTCAGGAACTTGTTTGAGGCCACCCAACTTGTCAGTAGCAGTCAGAATTCAAACTCAGATCTGACTGATTCAATTATTCAATATTGTATTTTTACCTATAGGCAATCTATAAGAATGAATTTGACTTTCACCTCATAGGTGTGGGACATTCTTCACTGTTTTTCTCACTCTCTGTTTAAAATTGCCTACCAGGTACAATATAGGGATATTTAGCACACTAGTTGGGAGGACTCAACTGTAACTGAGACTTTACCTTATAAACACAAACAATGTAACCTAATTGTATGTACCCACATATTAATCCAAAATTTGAAAAGAAAAAATTGCTTGTGTAAACCAGTTCATTGATTGGTGGATATTTATACATTTTTATAAGTTTGGGGCAGTGTCTATGGTTCGAGGAGTAGGGTGCTGGCCCCATATACTGGAGGTGGTGGGTTCAAACCTGGCCCCAGTCAAAACTGCAATAAATAAATAAATTTATTTTTTAAAAAAGTCTTTTATTCTTAAAAATAAATTTTAAGAAGTACTTTAAGGGGCAGTCTTCACTTTTAAAAAGGATAGAACAAAAAAAAAAAAATAAATAAATAAATAAAAAGGATAGAACAATCATATAGAGATATCTATTGAGATATATAGATATATCTCCTAAAGGCCTCCAAGGGTAAGAATCCTCTAGGAATGTGTTCTAAACTCTTCATTCTTTTCCTAGTAGTATTTTGGGAAAGTGTGGGCCTTGGAGTTAGATTTGATTAATATATTGGCTCTATTGCTTAATAACTACTATGTGAGACACTGGACAGGTCACTTGCCCACTATGAGTCTCAGTGTCTTTATGTGTAAATGTAACATTTTATATGATTTATTATAAGGATTAGATAAAATGATGTAAGAGTGGTGCCTGGCACCCAGATGACAATCCATTAATCCTCATGGCCTTTCCCCTTCTTCCCACGCAACTCTACCCTTTTTGGACAATGTCGCCACCTCCACAGGTTAGCAACCTCGAAACAAGGATGACACATATTTGGATTTGTTTTTCCATGAATTTAGGCTCTTGGATAAATCCCATGTTTCACTCTGTGCCTAAATGTGTTCAGAGGGTTTTCCCTTAAATTCTATTTGAATTGCATAATCTTGGCTAACAGAAAAGAAAGGCAGATGTTAGCCTGTGTGAGGGGATTTCTCTTTGCAGAAATTATTGTGCATCTCCAGGGGATGCACAAAAGCACAATGTTTGGAAAATCAGCATGCTTTAGCTTAAAATAAAAAAGGAATCACATCATTCTGTATTGAGCAATAAAGTTTAATAAAGAATATTTTGATTTGAGAATTAGTCAAATCCTGCTTGACTAAGTGATGCACATATAGAGAAGTTAAGTAAAAGAAAATGACATTTTCCTGCCTTGTGTGGAAGGGTGATGGGGATGCTGTTCTTATTCTGGTGAGGTAAAGGGACCGATCAGGTGCATTCTGAGGGGGCTTAGCCACTGTCAGGGCTGGGGCTGCTTCTGAGTACATTCAGCTTGTGCAAAACAGCCTTTAAGACCCAATTAAACACAGATAACTTCTACCCAAAACAGGCCAAAAATTAAGAATCTGGCAGCTTACAGGCTATAGTCCAAAAGGGTCACTATATTACATTCATGCTAACCATACCACTTTCTCAACCCTTGGGAATGCCTATATTGAGTCAAGATTGGGCAAATAGGAAGAATAATAATTGGGAGCATTTCTCCTGCTCACTTTTCATCAGTACTACATATATAAGCAGGACTTTTTCACCTTCCAAGCCAAAGTCAGTTGGACTGTGCAGGAAGGCTGCAGGTGGGGACACAGACAAGGCTTTCTGTAAACTAAGATAGCCTTGAGGTTATTCCTCACCCTCTCCTACACTAGCTAAGAGCCTCTTATTTGGCACCTCTGGCTGCCAAGCCTATCCCTCGAGGTGCATTCTACATTATTTCAAGCTTAGAAATAACTAGGAGAAGCAGAAAATATTGCCTCTTTGGGAAACAAGAAGACCTGAGTTCAAATCTGAACCCTGAAACCTCTTAGCATATAATCTTTGGCAAGTCACTTCACCTTAGAATGACCAACTGTCCCTGATTGCCCAGGACAAAGGGAGTTCCCTGGATGCAGCAAAGTCCTAGGAAAAGCAAGATGTGCTTGTCACCCTTCTGAACCTCTCTGAGTCTGCATTTGTCATCTGTAAGTATGGACCAAGAGTGAATATGCATACAGATGATGAAGAATAGAGACCTTGTTTGTGCCAGAAGCACTCTGTAAATCCTTTTTACTACATCCTAGAGCCTCTTCTTTGCTTAAAACAAACCAGCAATTATGAGGGAAAGGGAAATAAGCAGGAAAGCAACAGAGACAGTGGGAGAAAAGAAGGAACAATGGGGGAAAGGAGGGCAGAGGTCCAACCCCAGCCACAGAACCCAGCACTGCAGGGTCCTTGAGAATGCTGCGCGACCCCAGCGTGGGTTTCGTGATGATTTGTGAGGCACATGACAGAGTGACAGGATGAAAATGTCTCCGTTTCTGGACACTCAGCTCAGAGGTCACCAGAAGCAATGCTCAGGGCACCAACTGCCCTGTGGCCCTTTCATCCAGCTCCCTAAATGCCGTTGCGCTTCGTCCTCCCCATACCCACTTCTGAGAGCTGGCGGGAGGAGGAGGCCGCATCCTGTCTGCTCTGCCAAACCTCCTGGAGCTGAAACCATTGTGATGACACATCTAAGTCCAGGTGTCTGCAGGTGACATCCACATGGAATGTTCTTGCTCCCCGCTAATGCCTGACAGGCGAAAGCTTGTGCTCTAACTGCTTTGTCTCCAGGCACTGTCAAGTGGGAGTTTTATCTGCTGCCTTTTAAAAGAGACTTAATTGCTGTTGCTACCTGAGTGTCAAGTGCATCTATGAGCTGAAGGACTACTGGGGAAACTGCATAGTCAAACATAAAACTGGTTCTATCCAGATGAAGTGTTTCAACAGGGACTCAGCAGTCAAGAAGGCAGTGTTTATAATCACCCCCAAAAGATGGAGAGGTTCCCCAACTTGGGATCTGGGGTACCAAAAACTTCAAAGAAATTCTAGACGGTCTCTGGGGAAGATTAACAATCCAGAAGTCAAGAGACTCAATTCCCATTCTGCCTCCCTTCCCTACAGGGCCATATACCTTGGATGAGTCACTGAAATTCTCTGTGAAGCTTCCTTATTTATTAAATGAAGATAAGGGTACAAATACCCATCCTGTCTATTGTGTTGGTCTCTTGTGGGGAAGGGTGAAGTGGATAGGTAGCCAACACTTGGAGGCAATCCAGTAGGAATAGAATGTACAAACTGTGCCATATTTACACAATACAATCCTATAAGTAACTTTTAAAAGAACAAACGACTTCCACATACAACTACACAGATAAATTTTACAATAAAAATAATGAATAGAAAAGGCAGATACAAAACACTCCCTATTCTAGGATTCCTTTTATATAAAGTTCAAGAACAGAAAAACTAATCTATGGTGACAGAATTCAGAATAGTGGTTATTTAGGTTAGTGGCAAGGTCTGCCTGAGAAGGGGCATGAGAGAACCTCTGGTGGGGTTGGAAATCTCTAGTCTGATCTGGGTAGTGGCTACATGACATTCACACAGGCGAAAATATATGCAGTTGTATACTTAACATCTGGGTGCTGTGGTGTATTGTGTAACACCTCAACTGAAAAGAAAGGTAAGAAAGGTATAAGAGACCAGACAGAAACCAGAATCACTATGCAGAACAGATCCACAGGAATTCAGTTCTGTGCTGATTTGCCCTTCTCCATGACCTCAACAATTCTTGACAATTAAAGTGCAAAATATACAGCAGTTCCAAATAGGAGGCAGTGCCATCCACTATTTAAAAGCAAAATGCACACATGCATTCACACACAAATACAAAAGACACTGCCAGCCCTTGGCTACTAACAGAGACGAAAATCTCTAAATGATCTACTGCCAGGCTCGATCACGCTGATTTGTTTCTGATCCAAGCGGAAAGAAAGCAGAGACTCTGCAGTAAGATTGAAAGTACTGCTCGGTTTGACAGAGGGAAATATGATTAGAATGCACTGAGGTGGAAATAATGACTCGCCTCTCCCCAGGACCAGCCTGCCCTCCTGCCTGTACCCACAACAAGCCTTGCATTGCTAACGGCAGGGAGTTCGGAGGCCAGTAACATCTCAAATCCATCCTGACTCATCATGCAATCAGATAATATACAAACTGAGAAACCCAAAAACACTTCCAGAAGAATGGCACATGCAGGCACGAAGCACAAACATTGCCATGCCTCCAGGAATTGGCAAGAACTCCGGATGAGTCAGGCTCCCTAGTAGAGTTTGGGAGACTCAGGTGTGCCTGTCGTCTTTTGAGATGGTGATCGTGGAGGAAGCTCACGGGGAATGAGGAGAGCGGACAGGTCAGGGGAAAGGAGGAAGCGTGTCTGTGGTCTCATCTTGTCCAACTTTCCACAGAAAGCTCTGAAGCATAAATTTAGCCATTCTCAATCATTCACTGTAGACTATTTCCCAATAGAGCAAGGGGTGAGTTTGTCGTTTTTAGCTACCAGTTAAAGTGGCTACATCTGCAGAGCGTAGTTCCGCAGAAGAGGGGGCAGCCGTCAGCCATAACACAGCAGCCGGGGGAGCTTACCTGCCCAGGCAAAGGGATCTGAGCTGGGCACCAGCAGACCTTAAATACCACCTGTATGCTGACAAGCCACATTCATATCTCTAACTGTACCTCCCCCCTGAACTTCAGATTCACATATGCAACTGGCTACTCAATATCTTCAATGTCTAATTCTCAAACTGGATTTGCCACATACTAAGCTCCTGATACTCCAAATCCAGTCTCCTCAGCAATCTTCCCATTGTCTTTAAATAGTGATCAAGAAAATGCCATGAAGGCTATCTGTAACAGTACGATCAAAGTATTTCTGATTGTATATGAAGCACATTGTGCCCTATGATTGCACCAATGTACACAATTATGATTCAATAAAATTATTTTAAAAAATGGTTAATTCTTACTCTTCTGACTGCTCGGCTTTGACGTCTCTCTTCCATTCACTCTCCAGTCCATCAGCAAATCCTGTTGGATCTTCAAAATCTAATCCATAATTGGACTACTTTCCATGCCCACCACGGCCATCCCTAGTCCAAGTCTCTGTTGGAGCTTGCCCAGAATACTGCAAGAGCCTCCTAACTGGTCTCCCCAATTTAACTCTGTCCCCCTAAGGTGTGTGCTCAACACAGCTGTCAGAGTGATCCGGTTAAAGTAATCGAACAAAATCACTCCTCTGTGCAAAACCCTCCAATGATCCCCTTCTTGGGCAGAGAAGTGACCTGCTGGGCCCTGTGTGGTCTTCTGACTTTCCCCCCACCCACTTTCTTTCTGCTCCAGTCATTCCTACCTAGCCACACTGCCCTCTGCTATTCCTCAAACATTCCAGCATAGTCCACCCCTGTCTTGCTTTCTCCCCGCCAAGCTGATGTCTTACCAGACTCCTGACCCTCTCCCTTCCTTCACATCTTGTCTGTAAAAACCTGCTCAGCAATGATTTACCTGTCATTCCAAACTCTCTCCTGCCTCAGCTTATCTACCTCCCTTTTTTTGATTTAATATTTTTATCCTTAGTACTTGTTAATATCTAAAATATTGTAAATTTTACTTATATTCTTCCATATGGTCTGCACCTCCCAAGAGAATATAAGCTCTGTAAGATTAGACATATTTGGAGTATTTTCTCCCATTACTATAATTCCTGTTCCTAGAACAGTGCCTGGCACAAAGAAAGCACTTAATAAATGGTTGAATAAATGAATGAAATATGTAAATATACATACACACACATAAAATATTTGGAGAAACTGTATCAGTGGAGTGATGAATATTCTTTCTTTTCTTGATTTAACTCTCTTGAAATTTTTCTAAATTTCCCACAATCAACTTATATATATATATGTAACTTTTATGTTTGTTTTTAAAATGTTTTAAATGCCCTTCCCCAAAAGGTCTCACCTCCTAATACTTTCATTGGTTAACCAGGAAATCCTACTCCCAAAACAGCCCTGTGACTGCTGTTTAGCAGATTACCCTGCTCTACCCTCAGTGCTAAGGAATCCAAAGTGATGAACTTGAAGCTGATAGGCAGGAGATGAAGGTACCTTGCAGGACTCATCATCTAAGGCAATGATTCTCATCATCTAAGGACTCATCATCTAAGGCAATGATTCTCTAATGTGCCTGGGAGCACATTAAAAAAGCACATTCTCAACCTCCACCCTATTGAATCAGACTCTGCAGAAAGAACTCTGCAACCATGTTGTAAGAAATCCACCATGAGATTCGACTAAGCTTTGAGCTCAGCACATCTAAGCCATTCAGAAAAGGACTGCAGGCAGTAACAGGGCCGGGGACTCCATTTAAGGTCAGTAAGGGTGGGGGAGGATAAGGAGAGAGGAGGCAAGTATTTCCTTGGTTCAGGCAGAGATAATATGGCAACTGTCAAAAATGTAACAGATTTGTCAAAAGTATTTGACAATATCTCAAGAATGAAACACAAGTGTATCTACTCTGTCTGGCACAGAGCCTGAAAACGTATTGAATATCTGTTGACTGAATTAACAGTGAATGTATGAATGAATTAGCCGTATAAATTATGTAATAGATACCGGTTCCCTTTGTGCTATAATGATAAAAATTGCAAAATTTTCCTCAAGATGAGAAGTAAAAACCCAGAAAACCTCCATGCACCATCTTGCCAAGTGGCCCACCACTCAGACATCCAAGCTTCTGTGCCCCAACCCCAGTCTCTTTAGTCCTGAGATGCCTGTAGGCAAGGTTGCCAGGAAAAATGTAGGATACTCAGTTAAATTTGAATTTCAAATAAATAATTATCTAGTCTAAGCATATCCCAAATGTTGCATAGGACATACTTATACTAAAAAAGTATTCATTACCTGAAATCCAAGTATACTGGGTATCCTGAATTTTATTTGCTAAATCTGGCAAGTCTTTTGTGGACAAAATTCCCTACTTGAAGTAGCCCCCCCAAACCCCTCTCCATCTACCATTACTCAAGGGAACAGTGAGGCGATACAGGCTCCTGCTGCTCTCTTTCTCACCTTCAAAAATGCATGGGGTATTTCAGAAGCCTCCAGACTGCTCAGTTGAACAATGTGCTCACATTTTCTCACTGGAAAATAGAATGTGGGCTCTATTCTTTTGCTTAAACCAGTGTTTGTCAACCTTTTTTTAATCTAAAGGCATACTTGAACCTATAGTTAAACTTCCATGACACACTTTAATTATGTTGATCAATAAAAGAGTAAAAGAAAGAATATAGTTGCTATGCTTTGAACTTCTTTTGAAAATAAATTAATTAATGATCTTTGAAAATTTTCACAGCATGCCTAAGATCCTCTCACAGCATACCGGTTGAAAATCATTGGCTTATATTCTTCCTTCCATCCCTACCTCCAGCTTCCCATTGCCTTTTAACTCTGGCTGGCCCTTCAAGACTCATTCATTACTTGTCCATGGAAATCTTCCCTGGACAACACATACACACTCACATGCACAGGAACACACACACGCAGAGTCTGAGTTACATTCTTCCCTTCACAAGTGCAAACAGCCATCCTAGCAATTACCACTCTCAGATGGGAAGCAATGAACACCCATGTCTCCCTCACCTGGCACCAAATCCATGGAGCAGGACCACTTTTGTTCATCACTCTATTCCCAGCATTCTGTCTAGTGCATGGATTTGATTTGATTTGATTTGATTTTTGAGACAGAGTCTCACTATGTCACCCTCAGTAGAGTGCCGTGGCATCACAGCCCACAGTAACTTCAAACTCTTGGGCTTAAGTGATTCTCTTGCCTCAGCCTCCCAAGTAGCTGGGACTATAGGCACCTGCCACAATGCCCGGCTATTTTAGTTGTTGTTGTTGTTGTTGTCATTGTTGTTCAGCAGGCCCAGACCGGGTTCAAAACCCCCAGCCCCAGCATATATGGCCAGCACCCTAACAACTGAGCTACGGGCACCGAGCCTAATGCATGAATATTAAAAAGTATTTGACAAATAGTGAATGAATTAATGTAGTATCTTTTCAGGAAAAAAAGTATTCAAGTTCCTGGGAAGTGGACAAGGGTATATTTTTAACTAGTGGGGAAGCAAGGACTCTTTTATATGTGTTGGGCTTCAGAAATCTCTCTCTCTCTTACTGGACAAGCCAGTGGCCTAACTTGAGACAACCCAACTTGCTAGAAGGGGCAAACATGTCCCCAAATTGCAACCCAGGGTTTAGCAAGCCACCTCCCAGACAGAATACGACTTGAGTTAATTCTCCATAGCCAGTCAGGATGTCGACTTGAGACCTCCCAACCAACCTGAGCCACATCCATTTACCGGCAGCTTTGTCAAAGCCCCCAAAGAACCGGTATATTTGGTTTTTCTTCCTCCATTTTAATGGTTCCACAATTCCTTCTACTAAATTTGGTTTAAGTTGGTGCCCATTAAACTAGGAGCCAAGTTCTAGTCTTCACTGGCCTTCCCTCTACTCCTAGCCCTAGCGAACACCTCTCTATTGGATGGTGACCTGGATTTTCCTCCTGATGGCTGCAGGAATCCTGAATTCTTCATGCTAGTCCATGAAATATGCTCCAATTAAAGCCTGGGAAAACAGTGGAAAATGAAGCCCATCTGCAAATAGACAATTATACATTTAACAGGAATAGAAATACTAGGTCATGGAATAAGTCTTTTCATCACCGAATACATACATCTAGTGCAGAAAATAGTACACTTCTGAAACATTCATGGCTGAGATTTAAAACTACTGGAGTTGATACATTCAGAGGTAAGTGTCTCTGGCTTACCTCTGAATGTATCAAGCTGGCTCACAGGCCTCAGCTCAGAGCCAAGAAGGCAGTTTGCATCACTCTCTAGGTAATACCCTGGAAAGAATTTCATCCTGAGATGCTAGAGCAATCTGTGTAGCTTCAACATGCACCTAGGGAATACAGAGAACACTTCAATGAGTATATTTGCTCCCTCTCCCTCTTCTTCTAAACTTTGAATAAGTTCACCATAATTCTAATCTGAAGAGGGAGGGCCTACCTATCAACACAAGAAAACTTTGACCTTCTTTTGCATCTTCACCATGTTTGGAATGTGTATTAGCCTTGCTGCTGAGGGGAACTCTCACTCAAACTAGGAAAGCTATTCTGTACTCTCTTTAGGTGACATTGGTGCCCACATTAAGCTACATGACATCCACATTTCCTAGTCTCTCTTTCTTCATCACCAGGCAATGCTCTGCTACCTGGTAATGCTCTACCGTCCCTTTTGCCTTGGCACGAGGTGCCTTGATCCTTTCACTGGCTGACATATGCCAATCATGTAAGTCCAAAATTTATTTGCTCCAAGATGCAGAGCAAAATAATGTGATCTCAAGCAATATCATTGATGGCAGAAGGACTAGCAAAGTCCTCCAAGGCTAGCGTGTGCCAAAGACAGAGGAGCTCAGGCAAGAGGAAACAAAAGAAACTTCAGACCTCTGCCTGCCACTCAAAAGCTCCTGCCACCCCACAGTAATCCCACCTGATATGCATGGATGGACAGGAGCTAAAAATAGTGAGGAACTGACAGAGAAACCAGCAAGAGAAGAGTGCTTTACTTTCTTACCCAGTGGGGAGAGCCTGGATGGAAGCAGCCCACTCCCTGGGCAGGCACGGGGATATCATGAAGCCCCTAACAACTTGTGGTTATATGAGGTCTTCTTTTTCTCTTCTCCATATGACTTTAAGAACCAAAAAGATCACAGCTACCACAGATGGGTGCTGGTACCACTTATCCTTATTTCTGGGTCACGGGAGAACAATCTCTGAAGCCATGTTTAGTCTTAAAACTAAACAACTCTTGCCATTCTGGAATGCTCCAAACCCAACACAGGTCAAGTGCCTTCTCATGGAAGCTTCCTTTTCCGGGGAGAGCAAAATGAAAGATAAGTGCAATGAGCTGAGAAATGTAAGCCTCCACAAATGACTCAATCCCAGAAAGCCAAGACTCTTTTTTTTTCCACCCCCAATTAACTATAAAATTGCTTCAGATCTCTATCTCACTTTCTGTTCAGGGATATGTGCTCCTTTTGCTCAAAGTGTTAGGGAGAGAAGGTCTGTCTCCTCTCAACACAAGGCTGCACCCTTTGAGTGTCAGAGCTTCCAGAGAAGAGAAATGATAATATTTTTCTAATTCCAAACAGTCCCATGCATCTCTCCACTTCCTCCTCATCCTCAGGCAGTCAACCTCTCCTTCAGTCAACCAAGAAAATAATCTAAGGTTTCCAGGGAAGAAGAACATGGAGAGGTAATGTTCAATGAACATTAGCAATTGCCGAGCACTGGGCGGTACCTTTAGTCCTTTAACTTTAACACAACAATGCTAAGATGTAAGACCTGTTGTGCCACTTGACAGATGAGGAAACGGTGCATGAGTGATCCATATGCCTCCAGCTCCCAGTGCTGGAGCCAGATGGTTGTCTAAGGCAGCCATTGCTGGGGGCTGAAGAAATCTCTCCCTGAATGGCTTACAACTAACTTGTTTTGTCATTTTCTAAACCTCACTTAAACTCCCTGTTGGAGCTATTAATATTATCAGTTCTCCTAAATTGGAATCATTTTGTCTGTTCATGCTTCCCCCCTTTCCCGTTTCCTTATCCTGTGGTGCTGCTGAATTAGATAATGTCTACAAAGCTCTCTGAGTTTTGATAAACACAAGTTATTAACCTTCATAGCACCCAGAGTTTTGAATGAAGACATTATAAAAATTATCATAAAGTCCTGCTGGGGTTTGATAATGAACGGAATCCTTGCTGAATCTTTAAACACTTCCTTTCTTCCCAAGAGCAAAGGTGAACCCCTCTAGCTAGAATGGGCTCTAATTCCAATGCTATTTCATGGCTCTTCTCTTTTCTAATGTAAAGGTAAGTCAAGTGCCTCTTTCCAGATCTTTCTGCAGTGGCTTCATGGAGGTTCTGAACAGCAGGTGCCTAACAAGCTGAACAATGCAGCTTCATCACATCTGGCTCTGATTTTCCAGGTTCAGCCAAAACAATGATGTGACAATGCCTGTCAAAAAAGAAGATGCCACTGCTGGGAAGTCGAGACCCAGAAAATCAATATTCAGAAGTGGTCTCATTCCTCACTGTCACCCTGACTCTCCTTGGCACTGAAAATGTGATTATCATGGGTCAAAGAAAGACCTAGCTTTGCCCACCCGAGCCACATCGGTAAGTGAGAATCCAGCTATGTCTGTCCTGTGATATTATGCTGGAATAAGGGAGGGGGAAGAGAAGAGAAGGGAAAAATGAAGACACTCCACCTCCTTTGCTACATCTGAATTATCCAAATGCTAAGCCAGGAGCAAGAATGGAAAGGAAGGGCATGATTGTTCAATGGCAAAGCCATTGCTTCCCTATCCGTGACCTCCTGCCACATTCCTTACCTTAGTCTTCAGCTTTGCTTTGGGTTCAGAATTCACCAAGGTAGACGGTGGTTATTGGACATCTCCAAGCCCAGCCCAGTGTCAGAACTACAATGACTACAAAGAGCCTGGTCACCAGCTGGCTGTCTAGGTTCTATCAAGACAGGTGAGCTAATAAACTGAAAGCAGGTGTGCGTGTGAGCAAGGGACCTAATCACCACAGCTGACTCGATGGGTCCAACATACTAACACTAGCTGCCAAATATCTTATTTGTACAGCACTTAACTGCCCTCTGGGAAGAATGGCAAAGCACTATTTCGATGACTTTATAGGTAAAGTCCAAAACTTCAGTATGGAGACTCATGAGGAAAAAAAAAAAGAACAAAGATGGATCCTGTCTCTGGAGAAGAAAAGGAAATTCTTTAGAAAATTGGGAGACCCTGATTGAGAAGGCTGGGCTCTTTTCTCAAACATTGGTTTGAGATAGGTAGAGATAACCACTTTTGAGAGTAGTATTTGTAAATGTCCCCTGGGAGGGGGAGACATGGCCCAAATTGCTGAAAAGAGGGGAACCTATAAGAAAATCTAAAAATCTAAGTCTTTTTCTTTAGAAGCTGTAACACTTAAGGAAAGCAAATCCTTTGCCAATCAAAGCTCAACTAGACTTTTTATGGCCCCACCAGATGGGATCCCCAGAGCCTGTCGCAGAGATCTGTCCGCATCCACAGTAGCTATAGGAAAGCTTTACTGGTCTCCAATGAAAGTGCTGATGCTTTAGAGATAGAAGGGACTTGGGAGCTCATTCATTCTACCTGAGAAGGCCTCAGAGATGAAAACTCACTGTCTCTAAGCCTTACAGTGTGCTAACGTGGATTGTGCTGTGTGGCTTCAAGAACAAACAACATATTTTTATTACCATTATGGTTATTATTCATCTTTGATGGTACATGCTATATCCAAGTATTCTGGAATCACACAGATGTGAATCCAAATGCTTATCTGCCCTTTAGGAAGGTGCTTAGCCTCAGCTCCTTGTCTGTAACATGGGGTTGGTAGTAGCACTTACTTACAGGAACATTGTGAGGTTTGACTTTGTTAGTTCCATGCAAACCACCCAGCACAGTGCCTGGCACATGGTAAGCACTCAGTAAAGAGTGGGAGCTCTAAGTAGTGTCTAAGTAATAAGCAAGACAATACTAACAGTATGAAAAAAAAATCTGGAGGTGGAAGAGAAATGGTAGCTGAGAAAGACTTCTTTTTCCAAGGAAGGGGGCAGCCTTTTAAAGTAAAAAGAAAATGATGACTAAAAACTAGAAAATGTGGTAGCCTGGCTAGATGGATGATGAGCCAGACCAGAACAGAGAAGGTTAAGAAGGAGGGGAAATAAGGCTGCCTTGCGAAACAGAACTGTGATCTTCAGACAAGATCTGGACCAGCTACAGTGAGTAAAAGCCTGCTGGTGCTCAGGCTTTGAGCCCCCTGTATTCACCAACGGACAATGGTGTTCACATGGGGATAGAAGGGCTCACCAACCCTCCATCCTCTCTTTGACCCTCTTTCCAGTGAGTGGAGTTCTTGGAACAATGTGCTACTTGAACAGTGACTCATCCAGGCACAGGATGACTCTGGCAGACTCGGGGAGCCCAAGGCCAGATAGAGCTCTGAGCAGAAGTCTCAGAGATCTAAAAACCCCAGAGTCATGGTTTGACCCAAAAATGCTTACCAGGCTGCCTTTTCTAAAATACCAGCCCAGGAAGTGGGCCAAAGCATCTACTCCATTAACTGCATAGCATACCTTGAAACCCCCACTCCTGCAGAAGCAGCCCATTTTTCTCAACCTCCAATAAAGAAAACCTTCACATATTAAGAGAAATGTCCTGCCGATGAAGGTGCTCAGAAGGGGGCCGCCTTGATTAAAGCAGGTTGTTCTGCCAAGAACTCTTGAATATGCTCTCTTGGTTTGGGGCTGTTAGTGCAGTGTGGAGGCAGCGGGCGACATGAATTGCCTTTTATCTAATTGGAAAACTCCCACCGAGTTTAGAAGTACTCATTTAGACAGGCAGATCAATAAAAGAAATGGGGAGCGGAAGGCCGTGGAGATGTTATGGAGATGAACTGGTCCTGTATACATCTGCTTAATAAAGATTAACTCATCTGGGTTGCAGTGGAAGCCGGGAACACCCTCTTGGCTCCGGGATGCAGCAAGTTCCATTAGTTTTCAACATGCAGACATTTCTCAGGAAGGATGCGACAGAGATCCTTCTCTTGTCCCTTATCTACATTCAAGTACTGTGGTGGAAGAAAGGGAAGAGGCAGGAAGAGGGGCCTTAGGAATTTGAGTAGAATGTTTCTAGCATCGTCCCAAAATGATATTGCCTGGACCCAGGCAAAACTGGAAGGAAACAAACAGCAGAGATCCACAGGAAAAGGGCAGGAAATAGGGAAGAGAGACAACTGAGCAGAGATGTCAGTCACCTTTGCTGTGTTCTATTATTTCATCGTGTGCAAGCCACATCACACAATAATGAACAGTTCAGGAGCTCCTGTTTTGAGAACTTCCCAGCTGAAACCCTTTTTTTCCTCCTTGTCTCCCATTATTCATCATTGAGGTAGGGGCTCTAAAATTTCACATCACTGCCCCATAAGCTTTTACCACCCTGTCCTTGCTGTTGTCCCTGCTCTCTCCCTATCCCCCCACTCATCTTATACATCAGAGGTTTAAACAGCTGCGCCCATTTCTCATTTCAAACATAAGCTTTTGTTCCAGGCCACAGCATCAAAGCAGATTCCCTTCAAAAGAAAAAAAGAAATGCTCTGTGCCTATAGCTCCGGAAATAGACGTGGTGTGTGTATATGCGTGTGCCTACCAGTGCTCGTACATGCAGTAGGCTGGCGGGTTTTCATTTACACTGGAGAAATTTTGAGAAAGCTGGGAACCCTGTTTTTGATTCCTATGTCCCTCCTTTGACTCCTGCAGAAGTTCCTCTCTTGGCAAGGACTGCAGGAGGGAAACTGCCGGCACTCAGCCTTAATAAAGGCCTTTTCTCTTGCACAGTCCTACGGTGAAGGCACAGGCTCATACCTGGGCCATGGGTCTGTTGCCATGGAAATGACTGCAGAGTCACAAATAAGGCAGCATTATGTTTTCTCAGCAGGACCAGACAAGAGCTAGAAGCTAGAAAGAGAAAAAGGAAGAGGAAGAAACAGAGACAGAACCAGAGAGAAAAGGAGAGCAAGAAAGAATAGAAATAATTTCTATTGCTAGCAAGCCAGAAAGAGAACACAAATAAAGTGACAGGCTGGCTGGGAGGAAGTAAATTTCAGACAGGGTGAGGCAAGAGAAGGGATAAGGGTCTTGTTTTCTTTGAGGCAGTTCTTTCATTTTCAGAAAGAGAGGGAGGAAAATCCATTGCAAAGGGACCCCTGTGCATGTCCCTCACTTCTCCTGTCATTTTTCTCTGCTTTCCTATTGGGTAACAATGCAAAAAGCATGCAGAGGAAGAATTTGGGGGATACAGAGAGGTGCAGGAGGCAAGACAGGTTAGGAGGCAAGTGAAGCCCCAGGATGCTGAAAGGGTGTGTTCTGATTCTCAGCAGAAACTCTTGGTCCTTGGCTCTATAACAAGTTTTGTGCCAAACTTCTACTCTTCTAAAAGCTGTAAACTCTCAAGGATCACTGGAGCTGTTCTCAGCACTCTTTATAAAGCTTTTTCTTTCTAGTTGAATGCTGCTAGAGGGTGACTGACCATATTGTCCTCCTACGGTCATTTTTTGCATTCAAGGCTTCATTAGTTTCCTCACTATGGAAAGAATCTGAGAATTAAGACCTAGATTCAGACCGCACAAGCAAATAAAAAGTAACAAGTTTATTTCACCTAAGCTGTGAGTCTTTATATAAATCAAGGGATGCTAAAGTTTTGACTTTTCCATGCTGCATTCATTGATTTATTTATTTTTTAGGTGCCAGGTCTCACTCTGTCATCTAGAATACAGGAAAGAAGCCTGAGCATAGCTCACTGTAAACTTGAACTCTTGGGCTCTAGGGATCTTCCCTCTTAGACCAGAGGTGAATGCCACCATTCCTGCCAAATTTTTTATTTTTAATAGAGATGGGGTCATGATATCTTGCTCAGGCTGGTCTGGAACTCCTAGCCTCAAGCAATCCTCTTGTTTCAGCCTCCCATAGTTCTAGGGTTACAGGTATCAGCCAACCTGCCCAGCCTCATGCTGTAATTTTTTAAATGGATATGTATATCAAGATATCAATGTGAACACTACTTCTGAACAACACTTAACAGCTTCCTGTGATCTCCCAACCCATTATCAAGATAAGCAGATATGTGAAATTATTGCAGTCTCAGAAGCTTTCTCTGTGTCTTCCTTTTACAACATCATTGCAACTAACTCTGCATTAGCTTAGAGTATAGACAAACTGACAGCCTCCTGTGTAGGACAGCTTGAATAGCACTAGAAGCCTTGCCAACCTAAAATTTTCTCCCCTATCAATCAACATCAGGGCTTAAAATCCCACATTCATGTTACCCTTTTCTATCTTCAAAAGATTCATCTACTCAAAAAAAATTTTAGAGTATGGTACCATATAGTGTGAATGCATTTTCAGATTACCTGAAGAATTAGATTTGAAATGAATAAATTCTGATGCCTACAGTTGGGGGACAGAGTACTCACATCTGTCTTGATGGTGGTTTAATAATTGGTAGAATCCAAATATGTAATTCATTGGCCAGCCATTTAAGGGTCACCATAGGTACTCAGGAGAAGAGAAAACACTCTAAGTCAGCGGTTCTCAACCTGTGGGTCGTGACCCATTTGGGGGTCTCCTGCATATAAGATATTTACATTACAATGCACAAAGTAGCAAAATCACAGTTATGAAGTAACAACAAAATAATTTTATGGTTGGGGGTCACCACCACATGAGGAAGTGTATTAAAGGGTCCCAGCATTAGAAGGTTGAGAACCACTGCTCTAAGTGAATGTCCACTTTCATGTGCATGAGCCTTCAGCTAAGGCTTAGCTGAAATAAACTTGGTACTTTTTATTTGCTTGTGTTGTCTGAATCTAGGTCTTAATTCTCAGACGTTTTTCTATAGTGAGGAAACTAATGAAGTTTTGAATGCAAAAAAAAAAAAAAAAGACCTAGGAAGACAGTATGGTCAGTAGTACAGGTAGCAACATTTAACTAGGAAGAAAAAGCCTAATAAGAGTGCTGAGAATAAGAGTCTTGAGCTCCTGTCTGAAAATACTGCCCTGGTGAGTTGAGGTAGATCATAAGTCCCCATGTGACTCAAAGGGTTCCTTTTGAGCCCTGGACACAGGCCCTTGGCTGGTCTGTCTCTTAATCTTCAACCACTAACTAATCTTCACCCAAAAGACAAATTTAAAGGAGTGGTACTATTTCTCCCCCAGACATAAAGCTGCTCATAGCTGGGCCTTCCCAAGGTGGCCATAGTCCCCATCTAAGAGCTTCCTCAGTCTCCTCTCACAACATTGTCAAAAAGGAAGCACCAAGAGTTGCCAGACAGCTGAAAGCTTGAAGCTCATTACTTTTATTCTAAGGATTCCCTGGCATCACGAATGGTTCCAAACTACCCATGGTTCTAACCCCAGTCTTTTCCCTGCCACTATGGAATGGAAAACAGAAAGATGAGGCTTGAGCTAACTCAAAAGGCCAACTACGGAGTCAAGGAGAAAATCCCAGGCAGGCAGCCAACCTAACCAAGAGCTCCCTGGGTCCCTGGAATAATGGGAAAGTAAAGAAGCCACTTTTGTGATTGAGAAAGATAATAATTTTAACCAAAAACTTGGTTACAGCAGAGAATCATAAAACATAAATAAAAGTGGTACAGAATACCCTAAATAGTTTATTGCAACTTAAACATAAATAGGCCTTTTTTCTACTATCATTTTACATAGGGACAAGGTGTACTCTCTGAATATTGATAAAAATTCTTCATTTTTCTTCAAGACATTTCATAAATTCATCACCCATAATTTAAAGCTTACATTTCTTCAAAACAAAATGAAAATTTAAGGACATTTGTTGAAGTAATCTGAGGGCAAAATCCTCCCATATTCTTCTATTTTTCCATGATCATTTATAGTTCTCACCCACATCTAATTCAACAGCAATTTTTAGCAATTCATAGTTACTGAGTCTTTTCAAAGCATGCAATTTTGTTTTCATAGAAACAGCTCTCTTTTCATACTTAGTCTTCATTGGTTTATATAATATTTAATAATTAAATTATACGATTACACCAGTTAATCTAGTGAATTGATTTACTGACGTTAAGAGAAGTTCAATTGCTGTTTTTTCTCCAAAGGCAAACTCTCAACCTAATGAAACTGCCTGGAATTAACCTTTAAGGCAAATCATGTATTAAATATCAGAGTCAGTTATCATAGATTGAGAACTGTTTGTGCAACAAATAGGAAAATAGTTTCTAGGGATACAAAAGCAATTGAGACAGGTGATACTTCCAGCATTACTGAAAGAGGAACCTGCCAAATCCTTTCTCTAAAAGAAACTTAAAAACTGGACAATATTACCAAAATGGCTGGAAATTGACCAAGGCTTACAATGAACTAAGAGGCATTTATTCATAAAAAATGACTGGTTTTGGATAACAACAGTGAGAATCTGCAGCATATTTTTCTGGGGCTAATGCCATCAGTGTACCCTTATCCTCTCAGATCTGTTAGCACTACTGTGCTAAAAGGTGGAACAAACTATGAAAAACCAACAGTTTTTTTCCCAGAAATGGATGACTTGATTTAGAGTTAAAGGCATAATAAAAACTTGATACCCAATGAATGATAAGTAACAATTTCAGTGATGAGCAAACAGGGAAAGTCAACTTTTGTAACAGTCTGAGGTTACTGTCCTATTTGGGGCAAGCATTAGACTAGAGGACTGGCCATAAACTTAAAAGGAAAATACAAGAAATGATATACTCATAGAGGTACTTGATAATTTCTCCATACATCTCTAGCAGACCTGGAGTTAGTATGCATGGACAGAGGATCCCAGAGAGGGCCTTATGAAAGGGAAAAGCCTGCCTGAACTTTAAAAACACTCTTGAAACCACATACAGATCCATTAGCCTTTGGTAGAAGCCCCTGCTGGCTAACGGTGCATAAACACAACTTCTGAAAAAGCAAAGGCTGGCTGCTAGGCTATGTAGACACAGGACAATCCCTAAAAAGCCATACTCAAAAATAAAAAGAAAAGAAAAAATATATATTTTTGTAAGTGAGCAAAAACATCATCAGCTACACACTACAAGGTAGATTTTATTTAAAAGTCACTAAACGAGGGGGCGGAGCAAGATGCCAGGCGAGTAACAGCTTCCTTGCAACTGGGCATGGTGAGACTGAGGAAAGAGGACTTCAAACATCTCTGGCCGGTGGGATCTGCCCAGAAACTTCCCTTTGGGGACACTCAGGAGACAGCGTGAGACTTTTGGACACCCTGAGGAAGGCAAAAGTGGTGAAGATTGGGCAAGTGGTTGTGTGTGTTTTGTTCGGTCTAATACTATCGGCAGCTGTGGGTGGGGCAACAGTGGGACTGCAGGCTGGAAAGGCCTTGCCTGTGTGCTGTTTGGGTTTCTTTTGGACTTGGCACTTGGTTAAACTGCCTTGGGAGAACTTGGGCAAGAGTGCAGGGGTCTTTGAGCACTGTCAGGGCCCCCAGACTGGGCCACCGAGACAGACAGAGCTACCAGTGTTTGGTTGTGGGCTGTGTGGAGCCATTATGGGAGAACTGCCCCGGAAAGCTCCACCCTCAGGGTTGCAGAACAAACATTGGGCGGGAGCGTGTAATCTAGTGACTGAGCAGCCTAAAGGCGGGAACTGAGATACCTTGCAGCCTTAGCCGTCAGGTGCATAGGTTGAGACCAGTTTTGGCACACTGGAAATGTCATCAAGCCACACGCAATAAAGATGGTTCCAGTCCATGAAGGCCTGTATCACTCTCCCTCTGGAGAAAACCTAACTGTCCCTGTCTATCATCACCCAATTCAGCAGGAAGCAGTTAGATCGAGTCTTTGCCCTTTTTCCCTAACAGCAGTTAGAGTTTCTACTCGGAGAGGGAGAACTGATGCAGGACATTTGGTGCCCTAGCCAGCTCAGCTGAGCTGGCGGACCTGCCGCCTCCTCCTTGGCGGTGTCAGTGCTGCGACAGCCAGCTGAAGAACCAGTGGGCTGGATGACAGGCAAGGAGAGGGACCTCCAACCCCCACCGGAGGCTCCAATAGCCAAAAAGGCCAGACAACTGCTGAGGAGTCACCTGTGCCTTGGTGTCTCCTTCACTTTATCCTTAGGACTAAATGTGGAACCCCCTTTTCCTATGCCTAGGTCAATTTCATAGGCCTCAATTCCATTAATGGACTGTGTTCATTCATCGATACATTCATTCACCTTGCCCCTGGCGGAGGGACTGTGTTCATTTGTTTCCTAGCCAGGGAACCCATACACCTATATATGCCCTGGGACTAAAAGCCTAAAGGGGTAGACGGGGAAAGACCAGGAGAGAAATGGCGAGGGCTTTTCTCTCCCCACTTGAGTTCTCTCTCTCTACCAGGAGCTTTGGTGTTTTCTGTATTCTTTTCTGTGAATGAGTTCTGTCTTACCACTGGAAAAAAAGAAGGGAAAAGGGAACGTGCCATGAAGGCTGTGTTGAACAGTTTGATGAGAACATTTCAGATTGTGTGTGAAGCCAGCACATTGCACCCCTTGATTGCACTAGTGTGCACAGCTGCGATTTAATTAAAAAAAAAAAAGAAAAGAAAAGAAAATGTATTAGAATTAATTCTGACTGTTCCTTTTCCCTTAAAAAATGTAGCATTTTAAAATAGACAATTTAAAATGATACATGTCTATTGCAGAAACAGCTTGTGCTATATTTCTAATGGATAGTGCTAATCATTCTTTTTTCTACTTTTTATTTATTTTCAGTGGATTTTTTAAAAACTGTAGCAAAATATACATTGTTATATTAAAATTTACCATTTTTGACCTTTGCTTTTTATTTTGAAATAAATATACATTCACAAGAAGTTGCAAAAAGTGGTACAGAGAGGTCCCATGTACCCTTTAGCCTATCTCCTCCAGTGGTAACTATAGGACAATATCAAAGGCAGGAAACTGACTTTTTTTTGAAGATTCTGGGCATGCAATGGGAAATTGTGTCTTAAAGTTATTGATACCTTCTATAAAATGAGCATACCTCCTCTTGGAATAAAATTCAGTGGAAATTCAAATTTAGGTTTCTTCTTGTCTGCATGGAACTATTTTATAGAACCTACCGATGGGAAAGAACCACAGTGTTCACATTTATATTCTGAAAGCCAAGCACCTGTCCCCATTCCTGCCTCTACTCTCAGGGGAAGGAGAGGGCCCCGTCCTGGAGTTTCAAAATGAGGACACTCTGTGGCCTTGTAGATACAAGTTGCGTCCTTAGCTCACCAATCACTCAGGGCTAACTGTGGCTGTCAGGCTTGATGGCACCTGAGCATACCCCTTTGAGGAAAGTCACAGTGACAAACCTGCCTGGCTGATAGGCAGATAAAAAGGAGCTCCCTTTGACTTTTTCCTTTACAGGCAAGAAATTATATGTGAAGATTTCAGGGGTCACTTTTAACGAACTGAAAGTCACAATACGTGGACTTGGAGATGCAGACTCCCTCTTTACGACTGTTTAATAAACATGTCTTCTGAGTCCTCTTAGATTTCTCTTTTGTTTTCCTCCCTCTGGCTACACTTGTGATGTTCTCACAGGACTCTGGATGTCAGCTACTACGTGGGAGATGGCGGAGATGGCCAGGTTCATCAGTCTTGATTTTGGTTACATCTTTTTTTTTTGAGACAAAGTCTCAAGCTGTTACCCTTGGTAGAGTTCCGGGGCATCACAGCTCACAGCAACCTCAAACTCTTGGGCTTAAGTGATTCTTTTGCCTCAGCCTCCCAAGTAGCTGGGACTCCAGGTGCCCGTTACAATGCCTGGCTATTTTTCTATTGAGGTTGTCATTGTTTAGCAGGCCCAGGCCGGGTTCGAACCCGCCAGCTTTGGTGTATGTGGCTGGTGCCATAACTACCGTGCTACAGGCGCCAAGCCTGATTACATCTTTTGAGTGAGGCCTCATCTCATGTGCATGACCAGGTGACACTCCCAGAACCATGGTGGGATGCTTCTGCCAGAGATAGGGCCTTGAGAATTCTCTCAGGCAGACCATGCTGGTGCCCACTTCAAAGGATTGTCTTTGCCACCCCACAGGTCCTGACGTGTGCTCACATATGCACTTGCTGAAAATTCACTCAATTCCCCACAAAGGACTTCTCTTGGTCACTCATAGAAATGACCTCCACGTTGAGTGCTGTGTGTGAGGGCAGCCACAACCAGTCCATTCCCAGCCATGCTTCCAGGTCATCAGAGGTCACCCTCTATGTTTGTAGTGTGATTGCAGGACTGTGTCCACCCCATTACTCACTGGGAACTAGGGACACAGAAGATAGCAGCATCGGGCTCCTGGTCTACCCTGAGCCAACCCAGTGTTTCTCCAAAGGATTGCCTTGGAAATTATCCTCCTACTATTGTGGCTGCTACAAAAAATGAGTGGCATAAAACAACACATATTTATTCTCTTACTAATCTGGAGGCCAGCAGTCAAAAATCAGTTTTACTGTGTTGAAGCCAAGGCATTGGCAGGGTGGGCTCATGTGAAGGCTCTAGGGAGGATCTGCTCCCCTGTCTTTTCCAGCTCGTAGTGTCCTCCCACATTCCTTGGGTGTGGCCTCTTCCTCTACCTTCAAAGGACTTCACCCCAATCTCTGTGTCTGTTAATACATCAGCTTCTCCTCTCCTGTCATCAAATCCCCCTCTGCCTTCCTCTTAGGATACCAGTGACTACAATTAGGGCCCACCTGTATGATGCAGGTTAACCTCCTTCATCAAGATCCTTAACTCGATCACATCTACAAAATCCTTTTGCTATGAAAGGTCATGTTTACAGGTCACAGGGATTAGGGCATGGACATTTTGCAGGCTACTGTTCAGCCTACCATAACTTACTTTATAGCTTTGTTGAAAACAATTATTTAAAAAAATTTAACATACCTTACTGTAGAAAATGTGAAAATCTAGCCTAGGACCATCCTTATTCTACCAGGCTCAGGAAAAGGAGAGAACAGTGAAAGCACGAACCAGTCCAAAGGCCAAACCAAAGAGATCCAGTGTGGTGGGGAGGCTGGGCTGGGGGTGGGGTAGGAGGGAAGCTGTATGCCAAAGTCTTTGTTTCCAAGTTGTAAAGTACTTGGAATATGCTTTTCTTATAGATTATGCCCTGAATATGGATTAGGTCCTCAGCTCTGACTACAAAAACTAATTAAATTTAAAATCTCCCTATTAAGAAGTATTAGAGAGAAGGATTCTGGGAATGTGGAGACCTAAATAGACCATGCTTTCCCTCCACTTCCAAATCCAATCTCTCTGCCTCTGTGGGGCAAGGGGAGCAGCTGGCATGAGTTAGGTTGCGGGAGTGGGCTGTAGGGAGAGTTCTCATGAGAGCATTCCTCCTCGTGGGCTATGCAGGGGGGTCCACAGCTGGGGGTCCTGGATAGGTGAGCTGGAGGAGATCTGCAGATCTGGGGATGTGGTGGACACTGACCTCCAAGTGAGCTTTGTCAGCCAAGGAGAGGCCAGAGAGCAAGGCCGCTGCTTCCTGCTCCTGAGGCTGGGATTGTGGAGGGGACCTGGGAAGAGGGAGATGGTTCTTGGAACAGAGAACCCTTCACTCTCATTGCCTACACAACTGCAGCTATGTAATAAGCAGCCTGACCTGGTGAGGTGACAAAGAAAAATAACTATACACCTAAGGGAATCTAGCAGCCAGTGAGAAGAAAACAAAAGCAATGGCAGCTTATAAAATAAAACTGCTGAGAGAAGCAGACAAGAGCACACAATAAAAGCATTACAGAGACTCAGGAAAAACAGCTAGTAAGCAATGACCTTATTTAAGATGTGTGTGTGCGTGTGTGTACGTATGCACGCGTGTGTGTGTATATGTATTGATGGGAAATATAGGTATCCTTTTATAAATAAAAGTAAAAAATATAAGCTTTTAAGTATCAGCCTACAGAAGATTATCATTAAGGGCACAAAAAAGTAAAATAGAATTTCTAACCTAATAAAAGAAAAAAAGGAATGAACAGTTACTTGATAAAACCAACAGAATTAAGGAAAAGATATAAAAAGCTAAAACAATTAACAGAATAAGATAGAAGGAATAAAATCAACTCTATCAGCCATTATATGAAATGTGAATGAACTGATTGGGATAACAAAATAAAACCAAAACACCTAAAACCAAAATGATGAAGAAAGCCTGAAAATGAACAGTTAAGCAGTAAGATACAGCAGTTACATTTGAGGGATAAAAAAAATCCCCGCTTCTATTAACATTAGGCACAGCAGACTGGAGTCTTAGTGCACCAGACTGAATAAGGAGGAACATTTACAAAGGAGATGCAGCAATCCTAAACTTGTATGCACTAACTAAGACTGCAGCTAAATTTATAAAGCCTAAATTGTGAGAAATGAAATGAAATGCAAAATTTTCACCAGAAACTTTGATATTCCTCTTTCAAAACTGGATAGAGCTAGTACATAACAAAGGTCATGATAGAGAATTTGAATGATAGTAATTTCAACAAACTAAATGAAAATATATGTATCTCAAAGAAAGTAGGTTTGCGCAACTTCTCTATAAAATATTTACAAATACCAACCACTTACAAACACTGATCAAAGACTCAGCCAAAAGAAAAGTCTTTAAAAGTTCAAACCAGTAGATATTTTAATGAATGGGCCCTTTCAAGTTTTCTATTTCTTTGTTTACTTTCTTTTATTTGATCTTCAAATTAGCCACCACAGACATGGCCATAGCCTTCTCCTACAGCACATCCTTACTATGTTAATTAGTAATGACATTGTTGATCCTTTTGTAGTTCGTGGGTTTTCATGCGCATGCATGAGATATGCCTCCCACAAATCTTGTTATGACGTTGGCACATTACCAGTCTGACATGGGGAAAAAAATGACATTGATGGAGACTATTTAAAGACCTGGAAAGTATACTTTGTGAAAAGAAGAGGCAGGATACAAATCATAGTGGAGAGGCCATCACAGTATGCCTGGCCTTTATCCCTAAATGACATACGTTACCTTAAAAGCAGTCACTGATCCCCAACTGACAGATCAGGATTTATCAGCAGAACCTAAATTCTAACTTGGTTTAACCCGAAGCAGGTTTTCAGGATGCACACCTGAAAGAAGGTATGTTTGCACCCTATTCCTCACTCCTCCTGCCTCTCAGGATTAAGTTTGAGGATCACCTGCTTGCCCTACACTACAAGAAACACTTATTGGACTTGTACAAGGCTTAGATGCCTTACTTAGTTTCTCACAATTTTTATACATGTCCTCTACAATAGACAATATTTCTATTATGTATACTCCAGGGATGAGCAAACAGCATCAGAGAAGTTTAGTAACCTGTCAACATTTGCACCGCTGGTGAATAAATTATGGAGCTGACATATTCCCTTCCAGGTTTTCTGACTTCAAAATCCATGATTTTTTTTTTCCTTAACTATACACTTCTTCTCAAAGAGTGTGTTTTATTCTTTTTAATTAACATTTTAAATGGAAACCCTATGCTATTCAAAGAGAAGAATCTTTTTGTTACCTAGGCTGTGAGTGAAAGAGGTTTGATTTCCAAGTTTAACCTGTAGTTCTGCTCCAGAAGCACACCTCAGCCACAGTCCTTTTCAGAAACGGCAGTCTGGGATATTAACATGTATTGCTGAGCAAAGAAAACCACAAGCCAACCTCAGCTCTTGGATCACATAAGTAGAACTTATGAAGCTCCACAGGGAGCAGCAAGCCGCTTGCCCAGTTTCTTTCAGTTTATTCATATCTAGCCAGAAAAGGAAGCTGGCTGAGGCAAGAAAGCACCATAATGCCTTAACTACATTTAACCTGTCTGAGGTTGCAGAGTGGGCAGCAGCTGCGATCTGATCGCTGTTCACCAGGACCTAGTCACTAAGGAAGTGACATTCCCCCCAGGGCAGGGCAGCACACACTGCTGAGGATGCAAGGGATGAAGGCAGCACCAGCTGTCCTGCATAGAAAGATTATGTACATACAAGACCTATGGCCCTATTGGTGGGTGCTGTGACTCTCCTCCAGGTTTTTGCAAGAGGTAGCCAGGACAGAACTGGTCTGCGCTTGGCAGGCTGTGTGCCTAAGTGCATGTGCTGGGGAGCCTAAGGGCCGCCCATCTGGTGCTGCCATTTCATGGGCTATACTGTTTACACATCCAGGTGGCAGCTGGAAACAGAGGGCCCTTTCCTCTCATATTATAAAAACAATCAAGATGACTGTTTTCTTCTCAGGCTTTCCAAAATTGTACCTTTTTTTTTGGAGACAGTTTTAGTTTGTTGCCCTCAGTAGAGTGCCGTGGCGTTACAGCTCACAGCAACCTCCAGCTCTTGGGCTTAGGTGATTCTCTTGCCTCAGCCTCCTGAGTAGCTAGGACCAAAGGTGCCCGCCACAACGCCTGGCTATTTTTTTGTTGCAGTTTAGCTGGGGTCAGGTTTGAATCCGCTATCCTTGGTATATGGGGCTGGTGCCCTACTCACTGAGCCACAGGCGCTACCCAAAATTCTATCTTTTGAAAAACATTTTTTGTGACTCTGCACAGCAGATTTCTGACAGGGCTATCTGATAGGAGCACAAAGGACAGGGCTATCCTTTAGAATAGGTAAGCAGACAAGTATAGGTTTAAATACAGCACACCACCACCGCCTATGAAGAAGCCTTGAAAGACGTGATCTTGACTGACCCAGCCTCTAACAGTGATGCCAAACCGTGGCTGTCCACTGGCATCCTTTGGAGGGCTTCAATATTCTGATGCTTGGGTCACATGTAAGAGATTATGATTTACTTTGTCTGGGATGTTTTTACACATGAGAATTATAAAAAACCGTGGTAAAATCCATTTAACACGAAGTTTACTATTTAACCATTTGAAAGTGCATAATTCAGTGGCATCAAATATAGTGGAACCTCCATAATTGACCACCTCTTTAACTTGACCTAATTTTGATAGGCTACATACATGCACCACATGCACCTGTCAGTATGGTGGGCCTACTTCTTTATGCTGACCACCTCTGAATGCTGACCAGGTTGATACAGTCCCTTGAGTGGTCAACGTACAGAGAATTCACTGCATATTCACAATTTGTATAGCCATTACCACCATCCGGGTCCAGAACTTTTTCAGTACTACAAAAGGAAACCATCTACTCAATTAAATGTCCTTCTTATTGCAGCTCCCAGCAACCACTAACCTATTCTTTGCCTCTACAGATTTCCCTATTCTACACATTTCATATAGATGAAATCACACAACATGTGGCCTTTGTGTCAGACTTCTTTCACTTAACTTAGGTTTTCAAGGTTCACCCAGGTTGTAAACATACATTAGTACATCAGTACTTTTGAAGTAGAATAATACCATTGCATGGATATACCACATTTGTTTTCCCTTTCCTCAGTTGAAGGATGTTTGGGTTGTTCCCATTTTTTGGCTATTGTAAATAATACCACTATGAATATATGTACAAAAGTTTTTGTTTGAACTTGTTTCAATTCTTTCACGTGGTAATTCTATTTAGTTTAACTTACTGAAGAAGTGACAGTTGTTTTCCACACATGAGGTTTTGAAAAGCTTTCCAGGGCTTTTTCTGTAGCTCAAGTGGCTAAGGCACCAGCCACATACACCAGAGGCAGGTTCAAAATCCAGCCCAGGGCCTGCCAAACAGCAATGACAACTACAACCAAAAAGTAGCCAGGCGTTGTGGCGGGCACCTGTAGTCCCAGCGACTTGAGAGGTGGAGGCAGGAGACTCGCTTGAGCCCAGGAGTTAGAGGTTGCTGTGAGCTGTGATGCTACAGCACTCTACCCACGGTGACAGCTTTGGGCTCTGTCTCAAAAAGAAAAAGAAAAGAAAAAAAGATCCAACTATTGGCCAAGTGTGGTGGCTCGTGCCTATAATCCTAGCACTTCAGAAGGCTGATGCATAAGGCCTGCTTGAGGCCAGGAATTTGAGACCAGCTTGGGTAACATAGTAAGACTTTGTTTCTACAAATTTTTTTTTAAAAACTTAGCTTTGTAGGGAGGTGTGGGCCTATTGTCCCAGCTAGTAAGGGAGGCTGAGACAAAAGGACAGCTTGAGGTCAGAGTTTGAGGTTGCAATGAGTTAGGACGATGCCACAGTACTTCACCCTGGGTGACAAGAGCATGAACCTGTCTCACACACACAAAAAATCCAACTATCTATTCTTTTTTTTTAGATAGAGTCCCACTATGTCTCCCTGGGTAGAGTGCTGTGGCATCACAGCTCACAGCAACCTCAAACTCTTCGGCTTAAGAGATTCTTTTGGCTCGGCGCCTGTGGCTCAACAGGCTAAGGCGCCAGCCACATACACCTGAGCTGGTGGGTTCGAATCCAGCCCGGGCCCGCCACACAACAATGACGGCTGCAACCAAAAAATGGCCGGGTGTTGTGGCGGGCGCCTGTAGTCCCAGCTACTTGGGAGGCGGAGGCAGAAGACTCGCTTGAGCCCAGGAATTAGAGGTTGCTGTGAGCTGTGATGCCCCAGCACTCTGTCCAGGGTGACAGCTTGAGGCTCTGTCTCAAAAAAAAAAAAAAAAAAGAGATTGTCTTGCCTCAGCCTCCCAAGTAGCTGGGAATATAGGTGCCTGCCACAACGCCCAGGTATTATTTGGTTGCAGTTGTTATTGTTGTTTAGCAGGCCCGAGTCGGGCTTGAACCTGCCAACTTCAGTGTATATGGCTAGGACCATATTCACTGAGCTACAGGCGCCGACTCATCAACTGTCTATTCTTTTTTTTTTTTTTTTTGTAGAGACAGAGTCTCACTTTATCGCCCTGGGTAGAGTGCCATGGCGTCACACTGCTCACAGCAACCTCCAGCTCTTGGGCTTAAGCGATTCTCTTGCCTCAGCCTCCCTAGCAGCTGGGACTACAGG
>CAUYON010024096.1:0-19279 GCA_963573935.1 Arctocebus calabarensis | reverse complement strand
TGTTAAGGAAATAACCTTTATTCCTTTCCCCTTTAAACAATAACTATCAAGTGTCTTTTAGGTACTAAGCATTTTTCTAATGTTATAGAAGACAAACATTTAAAAAAATACTATCACAAGCTAGTTTTTTTTTTTTTTTTTTTTAAGACAGTGTCTCCCTATGTCACCCTGGGTAAAGTGTCGTGACATCACAGCTCAAAATAAACTCAGACTCTGGGACTTAAGCAATTCTCTTGCCTCAGCCTCCCAAGTAGCTGGGACTACAGGCGCCCACCACAGCGCCCGTCTAATTTTTGATGCGGTTCGGCCGGGGCCGGGCTTGAACCCGCAGCCCTCGGTATATGGGGTCGGCGCCCTACTCGCTGAGCCACAGGCACCGCCCTAGAAAAGAATCTTAAAGAAGGTAACTGTATCAGGTCCTTCACATTCTGTTTCTTATAGTGTTTGCTTTCCATGTAACATTGACTGCTGTTTTAAATGCTTACCCTACTTAATTCCTCCTCAACGGCACCAATTTTTTAAATCAATTCTACAATCTGTTCTTCATTGAACAGTTAATTTTCCATTCATGGCTCTAAAATAAAGTTCAATGTAAGTTTAATAGTTAATTTTTTCCTAACCCACATAAAATTTATTCTAACACAATTACAGTCATTATATGAACTCATCTCCACCATTTATTACCATCATAATAATGATACCTAAGTGTTATAAACGATAAATAGAAATTGCAAAGAACAAATATCTTTGTGTTACATTTTTATTTTGACTTCCATTCTGAAAACAAGATTTCCTATATATAAGGGGTAAATCACATGTGTATCAAATTTGTAAAGCTAGAAAGCCAGCAGAGGACTATCGCTCAAAGTAGAGAGGGAGGGACTACATCTTATGTGTTCGTAATCAGGGATATCAAATATAAATACTACCCACAGAATACTGGGAAGACCTGAGACTGGAAGGTATCAGCTATCACAGGGGAAGGGATGAGATAAAGGGCTAAACACTAGAGGCCTAAATTAAACTACCCGAGCCTTGCACGCAGACCACTATCACACCACCACATAAACCCTCATGACGGTTAATCAAGGGATTATTCTCTAGGGCAGAGTTTCTCTGCCTTTGCACTACTGATAACTTTAAACCAGATATTTCTTTGCTATGGGGATGTCCTGTGCATTTCAGTATGTTTAGTAACATCTCAGTCATGACAATCAAAAGATGTCTCTAGCATTGCCAAATGTGCTCTGGTGAGTCAAGATTTACTACCACCACCATCACTCCTCCCAAACCCCCAACTTCATTGAGAGCCACCAGTATACGGGAACTGAACCAGAACTTCCGGCTTCACTTTCATTAGACACAATGGAGGGAAGGAGTAAGGTTTAGGGGTGCAAATAGGTATTTTAAATATACATCGACATATTGGTGGGATCCTCAGTCCCCCCTAGGCCTGATCTAAACTACGAACATCATCAGCCAGAATAACCTCTAAGGGGAAAACTGGGCAAGTCTTCTCAGGAAAGATGTGAAGGTCTACAAAAGAAAAAAAACTCCAACAAAGAATGACATTTGATAGAAGTCCATACTTAACACTGAGGTCCACACTTTTTCAGCCTACAGTGAAGTCACAGGTGCACAAGCCTCACCCATGTACAAAGTCTCTAATCCATTTTCACTACCAACCAAAAATCACCAGATATTTGAAGAAAATTAACATAAATGAGATATCACAACAAACAGGGGGGTGGGAAAATTCCAAAGGAAAGATGGGGAGAAAAAACATTAATAATTTCTGAGATAAGAGATATATTGTATATTGTAGAGATAAAAAAACAGGATACTAGATTGTTTTTAAAATGGAAGGGTAAGTAGGACAGATAACAAGAGTTTTTAGAAACTAAAAGGGAGAGTAGTAATAAAATACAACAAAAGTATTAGAAGATAAAGACCAGTAGTTCTTGGGCAGCTCCTGTGGCTCATCAAGTAGTGCGCTGGTCTCATATACCGAAGGTGGTGGGTTCAAACCCGGCCTTGGCCAACCTGCAAAACAGAAAAATAGCTGGGCCTTGTGGTGGGTGCCTGTAGTCCCAGCTACTTGGGAGCCTGAGGCAAGAGGAGTTGGAGGTTGCTGTGAGCTGTGTGACGCCATGATACCCTACAAGGAGGATAAAGTGAGACTCTGTCTCTACAAAAACAAAAACAAAAACAAAAAAAGACCAGCAGTTCTCAACCTGTGGGTCGCGACCCCTTTGGGGGTCAAACAGCCCTTTCACAGGGGTTGCCTAAGACATCCTGTATATCAGATATTTATATTACGATTCATAACAATAGCAAAATTACAGTTATGAAGTAGTAATGAAAATTTTATGGTAAGGGGTCACCACAACACGATGACCTGTATTAAAGGGCTGCGGCATTAGAAAGGTTGAGAACCACTGATAAAGACAAAGTAAAAAAAAAAAAATCAAGTCAGAGCACGGCTTGCCAAACACAAAGCTCAGAGGCCTTCTAGAACCATTTTCATGAATCTGATTAAAGTGAATGCCTACATTTTGCTTGTTCAGTTCCTTCATCACTACCAACAATTTTCTATTCTACGTTAATGCTTACAAGACAAAGAATCTGCGAATGCAAACCCCCTCAATATATTAAAGGAAAAACTAAAACAGAGGTGTAAAAGGAGAGTTTATTCTAACAGTGCTTTAAATATATTAGCTCTTTATTACAAATGGGTCTGTTATATGATTAGTTATTTGAAAGGCTTTTCTTATATTGAATGCTGTTGTACGGATATGATCTTTTTTTCTTTTTGGAGACACAGTTTATGTTGTCCTCAGTAGAGTGCTGTGGCGTCACAGCTCACAGTAACCTCAAACTCTTGGTTTTAAGCGATTCTCTTACCGCAGCTTCCCAAGTAGCCGGACTACAGGCACCCGCCACAAAGCCCGCCTATTTTTTTTTTTTTTTTTGTAGTTGTCATTATTGGTTAGGCAGGTCCATGCTGGGTTCAAACCCACCAACCCTGGTGTATGTGGCCAATGCTCTAGCCACTGAGATACAGGTGCGAGCTGATATGATGGTTTTGATATGGTTTTAAAATACCTATTAAGCTTAGAGTAAATAAAGCATTGCTCTGTTTTAAATGTTGGCTATAGCTTTTGTGGCACTTCTCCAACTATAAAGAATGTAATAATTCGGACGGCGCCTGTGGCTCAAAGGAGTAGGGTGCTGGCCCCATATGGTGGGTTCAAACCCAGCCCTGGCCAAAAAACTGCAAAAAAATAAAAATAAAAATAAAAAGAGTGTAATAATTCCAAGAGCTTTTCCAGAAGTAACTGTTTCAGATTATGCCTCAGGTCTACTAGAAAACAAACACTGTCTTTTTCAATCATGAGATTAATGACTCAAAACTAACATTGTTTCTTAAGCTAAAAAACATCAAAAAGATGAAGGTCAATAAACAATATCATTTCTAAAGACTATAGCCAGGATCATGCACCTTGTTAGCTATTATTCACTCTGAGAGCACTAACAAAACCTCTCTTAGTTTTAGTAAACTGTTACCCAACCTATAATTTTATATTGTTTCTTACTCTACTGCATCTTAAGCATTCATGGATGAACTTTGAGTGTCCTGTGAAGCCCATAACATTGTTTCTGAAAAACAAAACAAAACCTCAAAGAGAGAAATAGCAGAAAATAAGAGTTATTTGTAGAAGACATTCATTTATTGCTTACAAAGCACCCATTTCCAGCACCCAGATTTCCTTTGGGAAATGACCTTCTCCTAACTGTGGTGATCATGCTGTTCCAGTGGACCTGACCCCATTCCCAGATTCAGGGACAAAACCTGGCTGGCTAAAGATAATACATAAGGTAAATTTCAACTTTCTTCTTTTTTTGAGACAGAGCCTCAAGCTGCCACCCTGGACAGAGTGCTGTGGCATCACAGCTCACAGCAACCTCTAATTCCTGGGCTCAAGCAAGTCTGCCTCCGCCTCCCAAGTAGCTGGGACTACAGGCGCCCGCCACAACACCCGGCCATTTTTTGGTTGCAGCCATCATTGTTGTTTGGCAGGCCCAGGCTGGATTCGAACCCGCCAGCTCAGGTGTACGTGGCTGGCACCTTAGCCCGCTGAGCCATAGGCGCCGAGCCAAATTTCAACTTTCTTGACAGCAATTGGTCATAGATGACTCAGGCCTTAACTGCTTTGATAGGTAAAGGACAGGCAGATTCTTGCCTACACTAGACGTGAATCAAATAGCATGTACAGGTGGCACCCGTAGCTCAGTGGGTAGGGCACTGGCCACATACACCCAGGTCTGGGTTTGAACCCAGACCAGGCCAGCTGAACAGCAATGACAACTGCAACAAAAAAATAGCCGGGCATTGTGGTGGGCACCTGTAGTTCCAGCTACTCGGATAGCTGAGGCAAGGGAATTGCCTAAGCCCAAGAGCTGGAAGTTGCTGTGAGCTGTGATGCCACAGCACTCTACCCAGGGTGAAAAAGTAGACTCTGTCTCTAAAAAAAAAAGTAGTAATAATTTGAATATATGCCCTCCTATGTTGCCTAAATATAAACTCCTTAATGGCATGAAAAGTTCTTTATAACCTGAACTCCACCTCTACAAAGGGGAACAGGATGTGCTTTCTTATGTATCCTTGCTCTGACATGTTTCACTTCCATCTTCCTCCTCTCGGTCACCTGATGCCTGGTAAAGGGAAGTCTCACCCTTAATGCCACTTCCTCTCTGAGCCCGAGCCTCCCCTTAGATCACACTGCTTTGTGACCATGCTTGTTCATGGCATATGTAATTGTTCATCATGTTTATTGTTATGTCTGTGTCCTTTAGATTGCTGACCTTGAGTTTAATATAGGATGGATTATGAGGATTATTCCTCACCTCACTAGAGAAACATCTGTTTTGCGACTTGTATCATTTCTTTTTCAAAATTCCAGGTGATTATATGGGGCAATGATTAGGTTCCACTGTTTGATTTGTTAGGTAAAGTTGTGGGGTTTTTTTGTTTGTTTGTTTTTGTTGTTTTTTTTTGAGACAGAGTCTCACTTTGTCACACAAGCTGGAGTACAGAGGCATGATCATTGCTCACTACAACCGCAAAGTCCTGGGCTCAAACAAACCTCTCTCCTCGGACTTCTGAATAGTTGGCACTATAAGCATGCATTACACACCTGGCGAATTTTTCTTCTTCTTTTTTTGGTAGAGAACAAGTCTCATTCTTGCTAAGGCTGGTCTCTAACTACCATCCTCTATCAATCCTCCTGCCTCAGCATCCCAGAGTGCTAGGATTACAGGCCTGAGCCATGGCAGCTGGTCAGCTTCTCTTTTTAGACAGGCTGCAAATAATATCTTTCACCCTCTGAATGGGTGGTATCACTAAACACCTTTGTATAAACCATAGGAAAGGCAAAAAGCCTGCTTTCATAAAGATTTTTGATTTTTTTTTTTTTTTTTTTGTTCTGAGACAGTTTCATTATGTCACCCTTGGCAGAGTGTTATGGTGTCACAGCTCACAGCAACCTCAAACTCTTGGGCTTAAGTGATTGTCTCGCCTCAGCCTCCCAAGTAGCTGGGATTATAGGAGCCCACCACAACGCCCAGCTATTTTTCTGTTATAGTTGTCACTGTTTACCAGACTGATTCAAACCCGCCTGCCCCAGTGTATGTAGCTCACTTGCGCCCTCCACTTGCACCCTCCGAGCCTGCTTAAATAATTCTTGAATATATAACCCATAAACTGCTACTTTTCTACATTAAGCACTGATTTATTCTGGGTGTCCAGAAAAGACCTGACTTCTTTTATCTTTTGGTTACTGCATATATTTTCCTCACATGGTCCTTAAAGCACAAAGCTTGTCTTCATTATTAATGTCCCTCAGTTAAACAGTGCATGGTGGGGACAGAAGGAGAAATAAGAATTCCTGCTATGGATGGCTCAGCACCCGTAACTTAGTGGTTAGGGCACTGGCCACATGTAGACAGGCAGGTTCGATCCAGACCCGGACCTGCTAAATAACGACAACGGCAACAAAATAATAGCCGTGCGTTGTGGCAGGTGCCCATAATCCCAGCTACTTGGGAGGCTGAGGCAAGAGAATCGCTTAAGCCCAAGAGTCAGAGTTTACTGTGAGCTGTGATGCGACGGGTACTCTATCGAGGGTGAAAAAGTGAGACTCCATCTCAAAAAAAACAAAAAACAAAAAAACAATTACTGCTATGGGATAGTCTAGCAGGAAGGATAAATATCAAAACAACAAATTACATGGCAATGCAAACACCATGCAGTTGGCCCTCCATCTTTGGTGATTAAAGGGAAAAAAAACAATAAAAATTAACAAGTAAAAAATACAGCTATTTAAAAGGCACTTACCACAATTTATTAATCCATTCATGGGTCGATGGGCACTTGGGCTTCTTCCAAGACTTGGCAATTATGAATTGAGCTGCAATGAACAATCTGGTGCATATATCTTTGCTGCCAAGTGATTTTTGGCCTTTTGGATATACACCTAGTAGAGGAATTACAGGATCAAATGGCAAGTCTCCATTCAGATCCAAACTTCTTTCCAAAAGTAACATACTAGCTTATATTCCCACCAGCACTGTAGAAGTGTTCCCTTTTCTCCACATCCACACCAACATCTATAGTTTTGGGATTTTTGTGATGTGGGCTACTCTTACTGGAGTTAGATGATGTCTCAAAGTGGTTTTAGTTTGCACATCTCTGATGATTAAGGATGATGAGCATTTTTTCTTGGGTCTGTAGACCATTCACCTGTCTTCTTCAGAGAAGGTTCTGTTCATGTCTCTTGCCCAAATGAAATGGGATCACTTGTTCTTTTTGAATTAATAAGTTTGTGTTCTCTGTGGATTCTGGTTATTAGACTTTTGAAGTGCCCATCGACCCATGAATGGATTAATAAATTGTGGTATACATATATGTATATATACCATGGAATACTATGCAGCATTAAAAAAATATGGAGACTTCTGGGGGCAAGACATGATTGTAAGAGGGACTTTACCTAATAAATGCAATCAGTGTAACCTGGTTTCTTGTACCCTCAATGAATCCCCAACAATAATTAAAAAAAAAGAAAAGATGGAGACTTCACTTCTTTTTATGGAAAAATATTCTTCTTAGTAAAGTATCTCAGGAATAGAAAAAAAAATCCATTGTACTCAGTACTACTATAAAACCAATTTATAATCACTCACACTTTCATGTGAGAGTTGAATCACAACTATACACCAGGATGGAGGGATGGGAAGGGAGGGGGTGGCTTGATGAAGGGTTAATGGTGAGACCACACCTATGGAGCATATTGCAAGGGTACAAGTCAAATCTATCAAATATTAAACACAAATGTCTTAACACTGTGATTAAGCAAATGAGGCTATGTTAATTAGTAGGATGTAAGCACTCCAATTTGTATCAATAATAACACATTGAATCCCACAAAGGCATAAATGTATTCATGATCTATGTATAGACTTAATAACAAAATCTATGTATTGACTTAATAACAAAAAAAAGCACTTACATTGTATTAGGTATTATAAGTAAACTAGAGATAGTTTACAGTGTGTATGTGCAGGTTATATGGAAATACTATGGCAATTTAAACACAGGACTTCAGCATCCTTGGATTTGGGTTCTTCAGGGCTCCCGGAACCAGTCCCCTACAGTTACTGAGGGGAGGAATGACTGTGTAAATTTTTGGTCAATGCAATAGTTGAGAGCTATAACTTAAGAGGTTTAGTTCCTTTTTTTTTTTTTTTTTTTTTTAGACAAAGCCTCAAGTTGTTGCCCTGGGTAGAGTGGTGTGGCCTCATAGCTCACAGCAAACTCTCACTCCTTGGCTAAAGCGATTCTCTTGATTCTGCCTGCCGAGCAGCTGGGACTACAGGTGCCCGCCATAACACCTGGCTACTTTTTGGTTGCAGCCCTCATTACTTGGCGGCCCGGGCTGGATTCAAACCCGCCAGCTCAGGTATATGTGACTGGTGCCTTAGCCACTTAAGCCACAGGCACGGAGCCAAAAGGGTTATTTCTTAGATGGTTTATTGTTGAAAACAATCTCATCTGAACACAATAACGAAGAAAATGCCATGAAAGCTATGTCAACCATTTCGATGAAAATATTTCAAATTGTATAAAAAAACAGCACATCATACCCCATGATTGCATTTATGTACACAACCATGATTTAATTTTAAAAAAAATACAACTCATTTTTCTTCTGTATTCAAAACAATTAATATTGAGTATCTAAAATGCTTTGCCCTGGGAATACAATACTCAAAATAGACTTAGTTCCTTCATGGAGCATCCTGCCTGGCAGGAAAGGTCTTGAAAGACAGGAGTCTTTAGGGATTAAAGGCTTTGGGAAACTGAAAGAAATCTAGCCCTGTGAACAGGAGCAATGCACTTCTCTGTACTTTCACACTGTGTGCTTTTTAACACCACCTTTCTGGCATTAATTCATGTTTATAGTTCACAGAAATCATAGAATTTTAGAACTAAAAGGGACCACAAAACTTACTTGATTTCATTAATGATGCTGCAACTTGGAAAACTGAGGCTCAGGGATATAAAAGGATCTTCCTAAGGTTACACAGCTAATCAGTCACTTCTACACAATGCAGTATGCCAAGGAAATATTTAAATAAGTCTGTTTTGAAGGTCAGTCATTATTACAACTTTTTTACAGAGGCCCAAAGGACTAACAACATTTTTCCCCCAGTTCTGAAATACAGTCAAAGTAAAAAGATATCTGATAATCATTCTGGCTCTGCCAGCAAATCCTTTCAATCTTGACCTCCTACACTTCATTGAATTTCATTGTGAAGGGCTACTATAGTATCCCAAACATCCCTTCATAACACATGCCACGCTTGTAATTTTGATTAATGGCTGTCTGTAGTGAGAAGAAAGAACTGAAGGCACCAACAGTGAATGCAGGAGACCAGTTGGAGATTAGTCCAGGTGTCAATAATGGAGATGGCGAGAAGTTGATGGATTATAGAGTTTTAATGAGTAGGATATATAAGACCTCACAACTGATTTGTGGAAATGTACAGGGTAGAGCCTAGGAGTTAGCTATTAGGTTTCTAGTTTGAGTGCAGGTTAGATGCTGGTGTTTGAGATAGAGAATATTGAAGATTTGGTGGTTGAACAAGTCAGTCACTGGAAGATCCTTTATCATGACAAGGATAAATTTGTTGGGCAACCTCTGTTTGAACCAAAAGCTAAATATAATGAAGTTGTGATGAGTTATCAGCTGATGACTCAAAGAAAATCTATTTGATTAATCAAATATAGTTTTGTTTACAATTTACATATTTTTCAGCTATAAGTTTCTCTTAAAAAATGAAATACAAGCCAGAACTACTACAATGGAAGTGGGGAAGAGGGGATAATTGTGTAGTACAGAATGCTAGCTTTAGTTAATTTTATTAGTTAAAATTGAATGGGAAGGGAAAAGAGACTAGCACTTAAGACCACAGGTCCTAAGGGAAGTTAAGAAGAGGAGACATACGAAGGTCACTTGAGATAATGGTTTTCAATAAAAGTGAACTTTGAAATTTCCTGATATTTGTATTAAACAGTTGCCAACAACTATCTGATAAACATAACCATGGTGTACATTTATACTATTATTTCAAAAACATTCAGGAGTAAAAGCACATTCAGAGCTCCACGTGGGAAAGAGTATCTCCTTCCATTATCTCTTGATAATTTAAACCTACAAAGTACCTAAACATGGTAACATGTTTGTTAAGCTGAAACTCTTCATTCAGTTTCCTCATCTTGGTAGGTTTATTTTAAAATCATGAATAAATAAGAGCCTCAACATATTTCTCTCAAGCTAAGGACCTAAAAATAAGGCTTTGTAATCGTGATTTCCAGCCAATCCCCATAACTAAGAATAAACACTCCAAGGTTTCTGAGTACTGTAAATAGCCATCCTATTAAAGATAACTACAGAAAATCTAGGGACAATAAAAAACAAAGTGATAAACTGACGGTGGTCCTCAGCCTCAAGGGCCAACCGAAGATTTCAAACTAACTCAGGACAAAAACAAACTGGGCCCAAAGCATTTCCTTGGGTAAAGTCACTAAGCCTGGGGAGGGTAATGCTGCCCCAAGCAGTGCTCACAGCCAGCCAGCGGGGACTAAGTGCTACACTGGTAAGAGTGGCTAATTCCAGACCAGTGCAGGCGCTGAGGAGGCCACTCTCCTCAGGAATTCTTCCCCAAACACTGGAAGGACCCTTCCTTTCGTTTGGCGGAAGGCTTCTTGGGTTAGTCAGAGGACGTTTTGACAACCCAGGAATACAGGATGGGATTGATTAAGATGCTGGACGTTTGTTCTTTCCCACAGATGGGTAACAATATTCTCTCTCCAAGAGAACACCCAGCTGGGCTGTATTCTGAAGCACTAGGACATGTTTGATCCCCAGACACTGAAAAAAGAATTGTGGTTTTCTTCTGCACCCAGGCCTGGCCTCAGTATCAACTCTCCACTGGTGAACAATAGCCTCCAGATTTTGGTAGAGACAGAGTCTCACTTTGTCGCCCTCGGTAGAGTGCCGTGGCATCACACAGCTCACAGCAACCTCCAACTCCTGGGCTTAGGTGATTCTTTTGCCTCAGCCTACCGAGTAGGGCTCCACAACACCAGGCTATTTTTCTGTTTTGCAGTTTTTGGCTGAGGCCGGGTTTGAACCCTCCACCTTCGGTATATGGGGCCAGCACCCTACTCGATGAGCCACAGGCGCCGCCCTTTGTAAACAAGAAGAAAAGTGGTCTGAAGTGCCCTATGTGCAAGCTTTCTTTTTCCTCAGGGACAACCCCCAACTGTGTAAAACCTGTTAGATAGATTCAGCTCTCCTGGCTGTAGTAACTTACCCAAATGGCCAGAGATTACCCAGGGAGATGCTTTCACAACCTAATTCAAACCTAACACCTACTTCTCCTGCACCTTCCTCTGTGCATTCAGAAAACCCCAGGAGGGAGGCTGTGTCAAGAGTTTTGTCTGGTCCTACTGGGACCCCCAAAAGGCAACCATATCCTTCTTTGTGTTTCTTGTTTGAGACTTCGAGAGGTGAAAGGGGAAGTATGCGAGTATACACTCCATTTTCTCTGGCAGATTGAAAGCAAATTAAGGTTGATTTAGGAAAATGTTCTGATGACTCCGATAAATATATAGATGTTCTCCAAGGGTTAAGACAAAGCTTTGACCTCTCTTGGAGAGATGTAATGTTATTACTAGATCAGTCTTTAACCTTTAGTGAAAAAAATGAAGGCTTAGATGAAGCTAGAAAGTGGGGGGATTTGTGGTCATGTCCAATACTAATGGCAGTATGTCTCCTCAGGAAAGGGACAGATACCCCACGGGAAGACAGGCAGTTCCCTTTGAGGATCTCGAATGGGACCCTGAGAAACAAGGTGACTGGTGGTGTAAATATTTTCTAACATGGAACCTGGAAGGTTTACATCGATCCAAGAAAAGGCCTATGAATTATTCTAAGTTATCTACTACTAACCAGGAGCAAAATGAGAGTCCCTCAGCCTTTCTTGAGCAGCTTAGGGAGGCAATGAGAAAACACACTCAGTTAACACCTGACTCCTTAGAGGGCCAAATAATTTTAAAAGATAAATTTATCACTCAGGCAGCCCCCAATATTTGAAGAAAACTCCAGAAATTGGCTCTAGGCCCAGATAATAACCTGGAGAATCTTCTTAAAATGGCCATTGTGGTCTTTTATAACCGAGATCAGGAGAAAGAGGAGGAAAGAGAGAAAAGGGACATGAAAAGAAAGACAACTCTAGTAATGGCACTCCGACAAATGAGCACCTTTCAGGAGCAGAGAGAAAGCAGAGGCACTAAGAACAAGTGCTTCTAATGTGATCAGGCTGGCCACTTCAGAAGAGACTGCCCCCAGCAGCACCACTGGCTGGGTAAGCCACCTGTCCCCTGTCCAGAATGCAAGGGTGACCACTGGAGGGTGGCCTATCCTCAGAGGCGAAGGCCTCCAGGGACAGTGATCCCATCAGCACCCAAACTGGACTGAGGGTGCCTGGGGCATATTGTCATGACTCTGGCTTGTGTCATCACCTCTCAGGAGTCCCAGGTTTGTCTTATAGTGGAGGGCCAGGAGATAGAATTTCTTCTGGACACTGGAGCAAACTTTTCTGTACTTCTCTCCAACCCTGGTCTTTTATCTCCCAAATCTGTAACTGTACAGGGGGTGTCTGGAAAGCCAGTTACCAAAATTTCCTCTCAGCCTTTAAGCTACAGTTGGGATGACTGGCTGTTCTCTCACACCTTCCTAATCATGCCTGAAAGTCTTGCTCCCCTTTTGGGGAGGGACATATTAACTAAAGAGAGGAACAACCATTTATAAAATATGGGACAGGAACCTGTATTATGCCTTCCCTTATTAGAGACAGAAATTAACCCAGAAGCACGAGCTACTGAGGGACAGGTGAAGAGTAAGATATGCTCAGCCAGTCCAAATTAAATTAAAGAATCCCACCATCTATCCCAATCAAACACAATATCCTCTAAAAGCAGATGCTAAGAATGGACTAATACCCATAATACAGAACCTAAAGTGACAGAAGTTATTAATACCTTGTAATAGTCCATGTAACACTCCTATTCTAGGAGTGCTGAAGCCAAATGGAACTTGGAGACTATTCCAAGACCTCGGTAATATAAATGAAGCATTCGTTCCTCTCTATCCTGTAGTTCCCAATCCATATACTTTATTGTCTCATTTCCCTGAAAAGGCACCCTATTTCACAGTCCTAAAATTAAAAGAGGCCTTCTTTTGCATTCCACTTAATGAAAATTCCCAATACCTTTTTGCTTTTGAAGAACCTTCTGACTCCAACACCCAGCTCACATGGACTGTGTTACCCCCAGGGATTTAGAGACACCCCTCACTTGTTTGGACAAGCCTTAGCCAAAGACTTGAGTCATTTTTCATATCCTGCAGTGACTCTTATTTAGTATGTAGATGACATTCTTTTGGGAGCACCAGATACAGAGGAATACCACAGAGCTACACAAATTTTATTAAACTTTCTAGCTGATTGTGGGTACAAAATTTCCAAGGCTAAAGCCCAATTATGTGTCCTAGAGTTCACTATTTGGGTCTCCAGCTTTCACAGGGGAAGAGAGTCTTGGGCAAAGGAAGAAAAGAACCAATACTGGCTCACCATTAATCTTGAACTCTCAAGACAACTTTGAGGCTTCTTAGGAATCACAGGCTTTTGCAGGCTCTGAATTCCTAGATACAGTGAAATAGCTAAAGCACTCTATTTTTTAATTAAAAATGCTCAGAAAGAGGGCCTAGTCACTCTAGAATGGGAACCGGAAGCAAATAAGGCATTCCAACAGTTGAAAACAGCTCTTTTGCAGGTCCGTGCTTGAGTCTTCCCCCTCACTGGACAACAGTTTAATCTGTATATTACAGAACAAACTGGAATTGCCCTAGGAGTTTTGGCCCAATACCAGGGTCCAGTTTAACATTCTGTAGCATATCTTAGTAAAGAAACTGACACCATGGCCAAGGGATAGCCACACGGTCTGCAGGTCATAGCAGCTGTAGCCCTCTTAACCCCAAAGGCAACCAAACTAACTTTAGGAAGAGGTCTAATTATTTACACTTCTCATGACCTTACTGAACTTTTAAATTCAAAAGGCAATCTTTGACTGTCAGATAACTGACTTCTTAAATATCAAGCCTTATTACTAGAAGGACCAGTGCTACAATTACACATACATGCTGCTCTGAATCCTGCCACTTTCCTCCCTGAATCCAATGAGGAGATAGGGTATGATTGCCAACAAATTATAGCACAGACCTATGCAGCTAGAGAAGACTTACAAGAAACCTCCCCCCCATCGGCTCGGTGCCTGTGGCTCAACAGGCTAAGGCGCCAGCCACATACACCTAAGCTAGCAGGTTCGAATCCAGCCTGGCCCCGCCAAACAACAATGACAGCTGCAACAACAAAAAAATTTGGCCGAGTGTTGTGGCAGGCGCCTATAGTCCCAGCTACTTGGGAGGTGGAGGCAGGAGACTCCCTTGAGCCCAGGAATTGGAAGTTGCTGTGAGCTGTGACACCATGGCACTCTACCCATGGTGACAGCTTGAGGCTCTGTCTCAAAAAAAAAAAAAAAAAAGAAACTCCACTATCTAAACCTGACATGGTTTTTATATACAGATGGAGGTTCTTTCATAGAACTTGGAACTCAAAAAGCAGGCTATACTGTAGTTACTCAGTACGCTGTAATTCAGAGTGGATCTTTCCCTCTGGGAACCAGTGCACAATTAGCTGAATTAATAGCCTTAACACATGCTTTAGAAATTGGGAGAAACAAATGAGTCAATATATACACCAACTCAAAATATGCCTTTCTCGTTTTACATGCCCATGCTGCTATTTGGACAATATCTAACTTCCAATGGCTCTCCCATAAAATGTTATTATGAAATAGACAGGTCGTTGTTACAAGCCATTCATGCTCCACAAGAGTGGTAGTTACTCATTGTAAGGAACACCAAAAGACCTTAGATGAGATTTTTGAAGGTAACCAACTTGCTGATAAAGAGGCTAAAATAGGGCAGCGCCTGTGGCTCATCAAGTAGGGCGCTGGCCCCATATATCGAAGGTGGTGGGTTCAAACTCGGCTGACCTGAAAAACAGAAAGATAGCCAGGCATTGTAGTGGGCACCTGTAGTCCCAGCTATTTGGGAGGCTGAGGCAAGAGAATCGCCTAAGCCCAGGAGTTGGAGGTTGCTGTGAGCTGTGTGACACCATGGTACTCTACCGAGGGCGATAAAGTGAGACTTTGTCTCTACAAAAAAAAAAAAAAAAGAGGTTAAATAGCAGCACAGAAAGGAATAATTCCCCTGTGGCACCCCTTATTTGGGATTTGGGAATCACTTAAGAATCATGCACCTCAATATACCCAAAAAGAAAAGGAATGAGCTTTATCCAGAGACTATTCACTTGTTCTACTAGGCTGGCTACAAACTGGAAGTAGATAACCATAAAACAAATATAAGGACTTGTGAAGTATGTCAAAGAAACAATCCTTTAAATCATCTAGCTCTCCCAGGTATACAGAGACAAGGTAAATATCCAGGTGAAGATTGGCAAATGGATTTCACTCACCTCCCTAAGGTACATGATATACAATATTTATGGGCATTTGTGGATACTTTCACTAATTGGGTTGAAGCATTCCCTTGCAGAACAGAAAAGGCCCAGGAACTTGTAAAGGGTTTAGTATGTGACATTATTGCCAGGTTTGGACTCCCTCCAAGTTTTCAAAGTGATAATGAGTCAGCCTCCAAGGCGGTTGTTACCCAGAGACTATCTAAAAGCCCTAGGCATAAAATATCATCTACCCTGCTCTTGGAAGCCCCAATCCTCTGGGAAAGCAGAAAAAATAAATGATAAAACTCAAAGGACAGTTACAAAAGCTAACTGAAGAAACTCATCTTCCTTGAACTAAATTGCTTTCCATTGTTCTCCTTAGAATAAGAAATTTACCTCAGAAACTCAGTTGTAGCCCATTTGAATTATTATATGGAAGACCCTTTTTAACTAACAATTTATTATTAGATCAAGAAATACAGAATTAGTAAAGCATATTACTTCTTTAGCTAAATTTCAACAAATCCTTAAAAACGTCCCAACTACATTTTCACATTCACATTCACATTTTCACAAACACTAAAGGAGTTTTTTCTGTCCTGGAGATCTAGTCACGATCAAAACTCTTCCCTCTAATTCACCTTGCCTAACCCCAACTTGGGAAGGTCCCTTTTCTGTTATCTTGTCTTCTTCTACAGCCATTAAAGTTATGGGACTAGATTCCTGGATACATCATTCATGAGTAAAATACTGGAATCCACCACATTCTTTAGAAGCAGACCATGAAGAGAATCAATGACAGTCCACCTACACGTGTAAGCCTAAAGAAAATTTAAAGTTATTGTTTAGGAAACAGCAAGAAAACTGTTAATATAGTTTTCTTTAAAACATCACTGACTTTGTTCTTCTACCCTGACACTGTCATTAACCCCCTCCTCTCACTGTTCTATCCTGGACTTTTGCTAATCAGATTTGTATCTTCGAGAAATGTCATCAAGCCACACACAATAAAGATGGTTCCAGTCCAAGACCTGATTCTATCAGGAACCCCTGGATCACTCTCCCTCCAGAGAAACCCTAACTGCCTCCTCCTATCATCGCCCGACTCAGCAAGAAGCAGTTAGATCAAGTCTTTGTCCCTTTTCCCTAACAGCAGTTAGAGTGCCTACTCGAAGAGGGAGAGTTGATACAGGACAAGTAGCGTCCCAGCCAGCTTGTGGAGCTGGGGAGCAGACAAGCTGCCTCCTCCTTGGCAGTATTGATGCAGTGACAGGGAGCAGAGGAACCAGGGGGCTGCAGGGTAGTCAGGGGGGCCCTACAGGAAGGTCCAGTAGCCAAAGGGATCAGACAACTGCTGGGGAGACACCAGGACCTCTGGCTAAACAGGGAACCCCCACTTTCTAGGCCTGGGAATGAAAGGCATTATAGCCATTCATTCACGTCCCAGACAGGCTGTCCCAGATATGCTGTCCCAGACATGCTAAATGTAACTACTAAGTGTCCCAAATATGTCACAGAGGGTCCCAGACACACTAAATGTAACTACCACGCCCCGCTAAATGTAACTACAGAGGGCCCCATGGGGCTATATATAATATATATGTGTGTGTGTGTATATATATATATATATCTCCCTATACAAAGAGCCCGGAGAGACAGACAGGGAGAGAGAGCACTTTTCTCTCCTGACTCGAGTTTTCCGGCTCTGCCAGGAGCTTTGGTGTTTTTGTATTCTTTTCTGTAAATAAATCTTGTCTTACTACCATGGTCCACGGATTTATTCTTCAAATCACTGAGACCAAGAAGCTACTGAAGACGAAATTTAAAGCCAGCTATAACCTGTCAACCCCCTCCCTCCTCCACTTAGAGGTCCTGCCTTTCCAGGCCAAACTCATATACTCCTTCCACATACGGATTGATGATTTTATATGTCATTCCCATCTCCCTAAAATGTGCAAAGCCAAGCTGTAACCCACTGTGGTGGGACCACTTGTGGGACTCAGAACCAACCTCTGTAAATTATTTTACAGAGTTGTTGGGTTCTTTTCCATTGACGAGTCAGTTATTTTCACATCCATCAGTCGAGAGCTTTTTCTTTTACATTTTGTCTTTTTTCATTCACATTTTTGGATGGCATGGTGGTGGTGCTCACAATTATCTCTGTACACTCCAAACTGGCATAAATTAATAAATTTTACCCCTGTGAGGGGATAGCACTTACTGCTGTTATCATAACCAGGCCTCACAGTATTATTTTTTTTTTTTGAGACAGAGCCTCAAGCTGTCACCCTGGATAGAGTGCTGTGGCATCCACAGCTCACAGCAACCTCCAATTCCTGGGCTCAAGCAAGTCTCCTGCCTCCACCTCCCAAGTAGCTGGGACTACAGGCGCCCGCCACAATGCCTTTTGGTTGCAGCCAACATTGTTGTTTGGCAGGCCCCAGCTGGATTCAAACCCACCAGCTCAGGTGTACATGGCTGGCGCCTTAGCCTGTTGAGCCACAGGCACCGGGCCACACAGTATTATTTTTTAAAGCTGCTTCAACTTTCCACCTAAAGGGCATTCAACCTTTTAAAGAGATGCTTCTATTGAGGAGCCGGGACTTTGGGATTGGTTTGGTTTGGTTTGGTTTTAAATCATTTAACTGATCTTCAAACCTCACTATTTATCATTTCCCCTCACCCTCAAAATAGTTGATCTCTGTCAAAGATCTCACGTTTATCCGTGAAGGTTTTCTGTTGACTATATCTAAGATGATGAGCACCATGCATTGTTTCCCAAGATTACATGTATGTACATGTATGTACATGTGTGCACATATAGGAACAAAGGCACAAGGAGAAAAATTTAAGTTCGTAAAAAACTAATTGAAGAGGCTAGACATCTGTGGCTCAAACGGCTAAGGCGCCAGCCACATACACCTGAGTTGGCGGGTTTGAATCCAGCCCAGGCCACTAAACAATTGATGGCTGCAACCAAAAAATAGCCAGGTGTTGTGGCAGGTGCCTGTAGTCCCAGCTACTTGGGAGGCAGAGGCAGGAGAAGCACTTGAGCCCAAGAGTTGGAGGTTGCTATGAGCTGTGATGCCACAGCACTCTACCCAGGGGGACAGTTTGAGGCTCTGTCTCAAATAAAATAAAATAAAATAAATAATCGAAAGAAAATAAGAATGTGAAAATAAAAATAAGAGAAGAAAAATTAATGAAACACTTCTGTAAAATAAAGGAGGGATCCTAATTAATCAAAGATGAAATAGTAGGAAAAAGGACAAAGAACTCATGTGTAGAAATATCCTTGGAAGCTGTACTGAAGATTGATCATACAAACTAGTCACCATAAAAACATGAGGTCCCACCTGTTGCGTGACCAGAGATGCGAGGGGCTATAGCTTTACCTCAGGTATAGATCCACACTGTAATGTTAAGAGCACAAGAAGCAGGTTACAAGCTCTGTTGTGGCATGTAGCAAATTAACTTTATTTCTGACTACCTTATATACTTTTGTAGTCGTGTGCACACTTAATCTATGATTTACAATATTCATTATTTGACTTTAAACTTAAGTGGCAGATATCCTGTCCTGGAAAACAGCACAATACTCTTTTACTTTTAGGTCTTAAAAAAATCTACATAAAAATAAGAGACAGAGCTATAGGAGAACTATTTCCTCATGTACTTAACAAGTTAACCTTAAATGGGTCTTTGACTTTGTTTCTTCACAGTGCTAAGATCTTTAGGCAGTTGACAAAATGTAAAGACATTTTGTCAACCTCTGCACCAAGCCTCCAGGCATGAACCTAGGTGACAATGGCTGCAAAAGCTTCAAAGTATCTGTTCCCAGATGACAAAAAAACAGTCTTTGTGTTTCCCTCAGGGTTGCCCAAATCTATTGCTTTTTCTGTGAAGGCAAAACCAGTTTAACCCACTAGTGGCTTACTTGAATGAGATGTACATGAGACTTACATGTGGGGATTTCTAACCCCACAGTTCCCCCTTATTTTTATTGTTACATTCTATTCATGTCTGTCATCATTGCAGCAAACACTTGAGCATAATGTTCATTCTGTTG
>CAUYON010024095.1:0-16210 GCA_963573935.1 Arctocebus calabarensis | reverse complement strand
CCTCACGCTGTCTCCCTGTGTCCCCAAAGGGAAGTTTCTGGGCAGATCCCGCCTGGCAGAGATGCCTGAAGTCCTCTCTCCCCAGTCTCACTGTGCCCAGCCGCAAGGAAGCTGTTACTCGTCCGCCATCTTGCTTCGCCCCCCGATAGTCATCTGTTGATGTTGCTTATACCTCTTGGCCATCCTGAGTAATGCTATTAACATAGATGTGCAATCTCAAGACCTTGTATTCAATTATTTTTTTCTATATGCTCAGAAGTGGGATTGTTGAAACATATGGTGATTCTATTTTTAAGATTTTGAGGAGCTACCATACTGTTTTTCATAGTGGTTGCACCATTTTTCATCTCTACTAGGAGGGTATAAGACTTCTAATTTTCTAATTATTGTACATCCTTGCCAACACTTGTTATTCTCTCTCTCTTTCTCAACAGCCATTCTATAATGAGTGAGATGATGTCTCACTGTGTTTTTGATTTCCACTGCCCTGATGATTAATGATATTGAGCATATTTTTCATTTGCTCTACCCCCCCTTTTCTGAAACCTGTGCAAATTTAAAAAATGGTTCAAATTGACCTCACATCTAAGGGAGTTATGACTGAGGGGAGCATCCTATAGTGAAGGCAATTTTCTTTTTTATTTTTTGAGACAGAATCTCACTCTGTCACCCTAGGTAGAGTGCTATGGTGTTATAGCTCACATAAACTCAAATCTTGGGCCTGAGTAATCTTGCCTCAGCCACCTGAGTAGCTGGGACTATAGGTGACCATCACAATTCCTGGCTAGTTTTTTTTTTTTTTTCTATTTTTAATAGAGATGGGTCTTGCTCTTGCTCACCCTGGTCTCAAATTCCTGAGCTCAAGTAATCCACCTGCCTCAGCCTCCCAGAGTGCTAGGATTATAGGTGCGAGCCACCCTACCTGGCTAGTGTAGGGAGTTTAGGTTTGAGGGGTTAGAAGTCAGTTTATATCACATAGCTCTGGCTATGTTGCCCTGTGCAAATTACCTCGCCAAGCCCTAGCTTGCAAGTGTATAAAATGGGAATAATCATGTCTGCCCAGTAAGGTCACAAGGAAGAAATGAGACATTAAGACCTGTAGCTAACTATTCCTTTTCTTGTTCATCATCCTTGCTATTCTGAAACTGCTGATTACATCCTATAAATGACAACAAAAACACCAGGACTGATTTTGTCCTCATATTCAGCAAGTGGTGTCTGCTGAGCCTCTTCTCTATGTACGACCCCATACCCAAGGGAAAGGAGCCTCCAGAGATGTGTGCCACATGGGATATACAGAGGAAAAAAGTTTGGAGGTATTGGGTGAATGCCAGACCTGAGCAAGGAGGGGACACCTGTTGCTGGAACTTGGTTCTCAGGAAGAGCAGGGCTCAGATAGGCTAAGAGAGTACCATGGAGTGGGGAGGACAAACATTGAAGGTCAGACCTTTGGGTCTGATGTCCTCCCACCTGGTGGGGGTGACTGTGAGGGTTTGAGCAGGCTGGAAGCTGCCGAGGACTAACTCCACTGCAGAAGGGTCCGTGGAAATGATCCTTGGAAGCCAAGCCCCCTCACTGGGAGGAATTTGTTTGTCTGGGCTACTTAATAAATTCCTTCTGCTGGAATTGAAGTTTGTTTTCTCTTCTGCAGTCTTTGGGGAAGGAGAGAAATGCTAATGACCCTCCTCCATTACCCTTCATTGATTTATGGAAGGGCAGCTCTGCATTCTCAGGTCTTTCTTCCTTTCCCAGGGCGCTTCCCTCTGGATGTACTAACAGGGCTTAACCTGAGTGGAAAGTTCCTCCTCTCTCTCCTTTTCCTCTTCTCTCTTTTCCTCCACCCCCTACCTCCTCAATGTCTGTCCTTAGAGGCTCAGGGCAGAGGTCACTCTCCTGGGGGAAATGATCCCCCAGTCCTGCCCAGGTAGGCTGACCTCTGCCCATCCCTGGGAGCAGCCAGCAAGGGAGCCCCGGGAAGCCAGGTCAAATGCAGAGGATGTAGGAGGGGATGGAGGGGTGGGGGGGGAGGAGTCAAGGGGAGGCAGGGTGTCCACTAGGGAGGTGATTAGCTCTGTAGGGTGCCTCTAATAATAATCTGCCAGGATAACAAACAGCACAGAGAAGGAGGTGAACACAGGCCCTGTACTGGCTGTCTCTGTCTTTGTTAAGGTTAGAGAGGGGGGGAGACCTTGTTAATTGCAGACTTATCAAGCTTACCACCAGTTCTCAGCCGGGGAGCTGCAGGAGGCCAAGCCAGGGATTAGTGAGGAAACTTGGAGAGGCTGAGCGCTGATGGGGGAAGGGAATTTCCTCTGGACTCTGGGGCCCCAACTTGTGAGAAAACTCTAAAATTCAAAAACTCAGGTCATCCATTGATCAGTATTGACTGGCTGCAATGTGTTCTAGAGAACATTCAAAGCATCCTAAATTTCATTTTTTGAAAGATATGAGCCAACAAAGATGAGTCCCCATCTATCCCATCCTAGGTTTTGGAAACACACATACACACTCACTCATACACGCTTGGTTCTGAGCCCGCCTGTGTTAGACACTCTATAAATATCCACAGCACTGAGTAAAAATGGAAATGGGAACTAGAGAGAAGGGGTGTGGCTGTTCTCACTCTGGCTTCCCCAGTTTGCTGTTTCATCCTGATCCCGTAGCTGCCCGGAAAGGAGAACACAGAGGGAAGGCTGGGAGGACTGACCTAGGCTAGTGGGTAGGAGAGGCCACTGAGACCCGCTGACCCCCACCATGGAGGTGGGCAGCAGCAAAGGCAAAACTAGCACCAGGCTGGGCGCGGGGCTGGGAGGGCTTGGACAGGACACGGAACCCAGCCTTAAAGGAAATGCAGAGCCTGGCCAGCAGCACACAGGTCACGCCTGGACCACGCCCTATGGGCAAGACCCAAAAAACTGGGCAGGGAGAGGAGGCGTGGGTATCTAGGGTTATCGAATGCAGATATAGACAAATCTTGCGAATGCAGTTTAGCCTCCGATAGAGCATGAGCAGATTTTACCCTCATGAATTATAACTTACAGACCTCAAAGTGGTGCCAGAAAAATGAAGCTTTGTGGAGGATGCTGGGAAGGAGGCAGTGAGTGGAAGTGTGTCTTCTGCAGAGATCTCCCAGTTTTCCATGTTCTCTGTCTCTTCTGTCTGGACAGTACCTGGGCACAGCAGCCCTGCTGGTTATCCAGGGACCATACACAGGGCTCTGACCCGTTTTGTCTTCTGCAATTGTGGCTTAGAATTTTCCTTAATCTGCTCTCTCCCTGCTCCTTGCCCTCACTCCTGTTGACTTCACTGCTGCCTGCAGTGGCCTGAAGCCCCACCCTTTCCCCAGGCTCCCAAACCTGACACCCCCCACCCCCCCAGATCTGTTCTATGTCAGCAGGACTGGTAATGCTTCCATGAAATAGTAATGATAATAATAATAAATGAATTACCATTTATTTTATTCTTAATATGTGCCAGGGCCCCGAGCTAAGGGCTTTATAATGCAGTATTCCATGTAATTCTTTTAACCACCTCATGAAGGATCATTTAATCATTTTATAAGACCTGATTTAGAAATGAAGAAACTGAGGCTCGGAGAGATTACACCACTCACCCACGGTCGCTCAGCTAGCAAGTTTCTAAGCTGAGATTCAAACTCTGAAGCTCATGTTCTTTCTGAGACCACATGGAGAACCGAGGATCAGGGTAATTCAACTTTCTTCTCTTTGTCAATGGGCTTCGGCGCCCAGTCTTGATACAACATGCCCACCTCCTGCCTCCCCCAGATGGCCAGAAGCCTGGTTCCTTCACCTCAGGGGGGAAGTACTTCACCTCTATGAATACCGGAGACCCACAATTAGTGCTTGTATGTGGTTCCTGTCTGTTTCTTTTTTGCAGTTTCATTATGAAACTAATGAAAAGAGGAAGTGGTTTTAATATCGTCTTTGTTTCACATGTTGCTGGGGGAAAAAAATAGACACCCATAATGTATCTTCAAGGCTGCCAGAGTGGGGACACTATGGTTTTCTAAAATTGGCCCCCCAAAAGCCCCCAGTAGAAGACGTTTATCTGTAGAGTTTAGTCAACAGGAAGGACTTCTCTTGGGGCTCTGTGTCCTGTCCTCTGGAACCTGTGTCCCTTTGTGTTTGCCATCTGTCTCAGCCTCTCGCTGTAAGTCACAGTGGGTGGGGTGCTGGTGAAGGTGGGGAGAAGCCTATCGTGCTGTCCATACATGTGGGGTGCTTTCCCACAGCACCCCCTGGTCTGTCTGGGCTGACTTTTGCTGCTTACCAATCCGGTGGTGCTATTCTGCGTGCCTTACTGTACAGATTTGTTTAATCTTCATAGCAGCTGGGAGAATGTGGGTCATTCCCATTTTACTGATGAGAAGATGGAGGCACAATAAGATGAAGTAACTTGTCCAAGGGTCACGGCTTGGAAGTATCGGAGATAGGACAGGAGTCTCAGCAACCTCCTGGAACTGGATGCTGGGACATTTAGCAGTGATCTCTCTCTCTTTTTTCTTTTCTGGCAGGCTGGCTTAGGAAACTTTCTACTGTGAATAACACAGCTCTACATGCCAAGTTCCAAACAGCTGACGTATTAATGAGCAGAGCTGTGGTCTGCCTGCTCTTTTGTGTCCCCCTCAGAACTTGAACAAAAGACGTGCTCCATGGGTGTTGGGTGGGTGGTTGATTGATGGAATTTTTTACCAGCAGGAAGCTCCACTGGCTTCCACAGCTGCTGAGGTTGGAGAAGAGAAGGAAGGACAGAGGCGGGGGTCTGTGTGAACAGGTTGCCCCACAGGGCAAGAGGCACATGCCACGTGTCTCTTTCCTGGCTGGATTTTCTGAGGCAGATGTGTGAAGTTGGGAAGCTGATGTTACTCATTCTCAATCTGGTGGCTCCTTCGTTCCTCCCCTTCAGCCTGGGATCAGGCAGCCCCTGGGAACAAGTAGCAGAGTGAGCTTCTGGGAGGTGTTCCTTAGGGCGAGCTGGTGTGGTTCTCAGTTTTGGGGTTTTTTTGCAGTTTTTGGCCAGGGCTGGGTTTGAACCCACCACCTCCAGCATATGGGGCCAGCATCCTCCTCCTTTGAGGTGCCGCCCCGGTTCTCAGTTTTCTAGGCCTGCTGTGGGTTTGAGCTCATGCATCTCACGGACCTGGAAATAGAAAGAGTAAACCAAGGGAGGGTCCCAACCCCGGAGGGAGCTCAGGCTGTGGACAGAGACACACAGGTATTTGCTATCTGCCCGGGTGTCCAGGTGCCCACACCTGCGACTCTTCGTCCACGTGCCCGGCCCACCTGATCCCCACGGAGGGGAGGCCGGGGAGGGGGAGAGGCAGGGAAGAGAACCTGGAGGAGCGGGAACTAGATGGAATGTACTGAACCCGGAGCACTCAGGGAAAGAAAGGATCTATTTTTTTCCGTTTGTTCTCAGCAAACATTTGTCATTTAATTTCTTCTTAATTACACAATTACGTAATTATGTAGTATTAGTAAAATAAAGCCTAAAGACGTTTGAGTAAAGAATTACTTAAGTAAATAATGTCTGACTGAAGTAATTATTTCCTGGGTTTTCTTTTTAAAAATAGAATTGGATGAAATTAGTCCAGGCATTGTTATGAGGCTGAGTGGGGGAGTAGGGGGGGGTCTGCAGGAGGGGGGGTGCAGTAGGCAGACCAAGGCTCCCGATGCCTCCTGGGGTCTGGCTCTCAGCATTCTTTCCTCTCTGTCAGGAGGCTCTGATGGCAAATTCTAGCCCTTCCCTAGGCAGGTGACTTGGGAAGCAGCTCCTCCCTTGAGTCCTCCAGCAGGGAGGGTGAGGAAGGCTCCAGGTGAAGGTGAGCCACCCCCCTTCCTGAGGGCCAGGCTTCCGTCACACCACCCGTTTACAAAGAGCAGCATGAGAGGCCACCACTTATAGTCATAAAGAGACCACCTGATAACTGTACAGTCAAGTGTCTGGGTGGTCGTGTGGTAGCAGTGGGGGAGGGGACAGAAGAGACACCCTCGGGGCTGCAAAGCTACCTGGAGACCTCACAGGGGCAGACCCCCAGGTCAGGCCTCAGGGTACCTTGCTGCTTCCTCCCTGGCTTGAGGGTTTGCAGAGCAGGCAGGCTTTTTCGGGAGTGCACTCAGCTCCCCACCCTGAGTGCAAGTGGGTGGGAGCCTGAGACCAACCAAGTCTCTGGGGAACTCAGACCTGGCAGTGTGCTAGAGGGCTGCCAGGCCTAGGTTCAGGTGACTCCCAGATGAGGAGCAGTGGGGATGCGGCCACACGCCATCCCCAGCACCCTGGGGACGCTCTCACACAGCAGCCCTCTGCCCCGCCGCAGAGCTGGATGACTGAGCGATTCCGCAGCTTCTAGCAGAAAGGGATTCCCAGGGAATCAGGATGACTTCTGCCCCCTGAGATGTTCCCCTAGTGCCCTTCTCCACAGTGCTTGTACTCCTTCATAAGAGAGCCCTGCATTCCTTTGATCTGCATAGAAGGCTTCTGGCTCTCTCAGACTCTCCCACTACAATGCAAGTAGCCCTGGGCGAGTAAATCCTTAAGATTTATCCGCTCTCCGAGGACAGCAGAACCGATCTGTTCTTACCCAGGGTTGCTCTCAAGCTTCCTGAGGCCTTGCTTTTCTTAAGTCCCCGGGAATTCAAGGGTTCAGGTCAGTGGCCTTCAGTAGTCCTGGTGGCAGGGGGTGTCCAGTGAGGTTGTGTTTCAAGTGCCCCTGCCTGCTGCTAATCTGGAGAGTTCAGAGAAGAAAGAGGTGCTGGAGGCCAGCTGGGAGTGAAGCAGGGACACTGTCTAGTCACTGAGGCCATGGCTTGGGCCGTTAGTGGCTCACTGAGCCCAACATCCTTTGGGAACACAAAAGAGCCTCTTGGAAAGTGACGAAAGCCACTCCAGAGTATGAGGAAGGAATGCTGATTTGGTCCTTCAGGCCCAAATCACAGGGTGGATTAAAAAGATCAGCTTTCCTGGCCAGGCACAGTGGCTCACACCTATAATCCTAGCACTCTGGAGGCCGAGGAGGGTGGACTGCTTGAGCTCAAGAGTTCAAGACCAGCCTGAGCAAAAGTGAGACTCCCCTTTCTACTAAACATAGAAAAACTAGCAAGTCCTCAAGGCAGGCACCTGTAGCTGCTTGGGAGGCTGAGGCAAGGGGATTGTTCAAGCTCAAGAGTTTGAGGTTGCTGTGAGCTATATGAGGCTAGGACACTTTATCCAGGGGGACAGAGTGAGACCGTGTTACAGAAAAAAAGGTCAGCTCTTCCTAGGTGGTTCATTTCTTCTCATTGAGTAGCAACAGTTTGGCCACATTTAGTGAAGTTGAAGATAATATTTTCCTGCAACCCACCAACTCTACTCATAGATATTATTCTCTTAGGCATAAAAAACACTCTCAGATAGTGCACAGTGCATCAGGAGACAGGTACTAAAGGAATCTCAGCAACATTGCTCATAATAGCAGGGGGGAAAAGGCAATCTAAATTTCTATCAATAGGAGAATGGATAAATAAGTTGTGGCATATTCATTTTCAATACAATTCTTCACAGTAAGAAAATCAAATGCAGTAGAGTTACACGCATCAACATGGATGAATCCTAGAAATGCAATATGGAGTGGGAAAAGCAAGTTGCAGAAGAATATATACACTACCATGCCACTTCTAAAAGCTGTAAATATGTAAAACCATATACTATTTGCGACTAACATATGGAAATCTAACCCCCAAAATCAAGATGGTCAAATTCAAGAGAGGAGGGCTAGGGGAGGAGGCAGGTTAGAAGGGAGGGATGCAGGACACGGGCACCTGACTTTACTGGTGATGTTTTATTTATTGTACTAGGAGGTAGATGCAGAGTATTTTGATTCATCAAAATTTTTGAATGGCTGAACTACTTCATAAGAAATAAAAATATGAAAATCCAAACAACTAAGAACTTCATCAACTTTCCCCAGAAGTGTTAGAGTGTGTGTGTGTGTGTGTGTGTGTGTGTGTGTGTGTGTGTGTGTCTGTGTCTGAGATGGCAGAGGGGGCTGATGACAGATGACAGTCCCTGGGGCGAGGAACAGTAGACCAAACCTCAAACAGCAGGCCATCGCTGGCTCCTTCAAAGTTTTCTGGGTGAATTCTTATTCAATAAAGTCTCCTCTCTTTGCATAATATTTGCCTACGTAAGAAGCTAAATATTCATTGAGTAATTAGCCAGTTCAAATTTGTGGTATGAAAAGACAATTCTTTCTAATTATAGGGATGTCAGTTAAAAGATGCCACACTAGGATGCCATTCACTGCCAAGAGTCTTAATAAAATTCTCGCTGTGACTCAGATTCAAAAAGGTATCAAAAAAAAAAAAAAGAGAGAGAGACACTATTATTTTTTGATAATTAAATATTTACCAGAGCTGAGAAAATAAGTCACGCTAATGTTTCGGGCAAATCAAAAGCTCTCTTTTTAAAAGTCCCAATAAAGATATCGCTGCCCTCCTGGCTTTGCTGCCACGTTCAAAGATTTTCTGGGTTGACACAAGCACCATGGCCAACTTTGCTGGAGCGTCTTCCTCCAGCTCTGAATGGTCCTCACTTCACATGCCAGCAGTCCTTATTCATTCACCCCCACATAGGCAGTATTGAATTTACAGTTATTTTGGTGCTTTTTAATTTTAAATACATCCACTATACATTTTGTCCTTCTGCCCAATTCAAACTGTCCTAACTACAGAGCTGTATCTTTTTTAGGGGTTGAATATGGAGCTGGGAGAGGAGATAAATCATCCTTAATCCCCTCCTCTCCCTCTAAGGAATGTCCAGTAGCTGCTGCATTAATATGTTAGCTGGCCTGGCAGAAATTGCACCCTCATTTGAGATCCAGCTCCAGTATTCCCTAGTTGTGGGTCTTTGGACAAGTTATTCACCCTCTGTCTGTCTCAGGGTTGTTCTGTAAAATGGGGATCATACATTACTACCTTCTAGGTTTCTCATGAAGCTCCAAGGAGGTCATAATGGTGATGTTGTAATTTGCCACACAAGTGTAAAGCATTATGCCAACATAAATTAATATCGTTGACAAAGACATGTGCCAGAACTGAAGGAATTAGGGTAATATAACCCTATCCATTCCTTCTTACGGTGGATATGTAGGGATTGTCTACTCATGTCTTTCTTTGCACTCTGCAGGCAGTGGTTGGCACCACAACCATCCTGTCTCCCTTACCTACAGGCCTTTCCTAGGACATGCTATGGAAAACATCGCTGTTTGGTCCAGAGATAATACTTCATTTAAGCCAGGCCAGTCTAGGAACTTTCTCATGATTTTCAAAATAAGAATTGAGGAAGCCAGTCAGATTTCTCTGGCTAAAGATGCTATTGAATAGGAAATTAAATACTCTAGTTGTAGAACACCAATTCAGATCAGATTTTTCTGTATTTACTCCCTCCCATCCTCCACCATGCCACAACAAAACAAAACTAAACGGAAAATGGGAGAGTAAAACATAATAGACATAGATTATGGCTCTATGGCTCTTATGTAAAAGGAATCAGAGACAGGCAGTGCAGGGCCAGGCAGGAAGTGTCATTGGTCAGACTCCTAACTTTCTACCTCTCCACGCTCAATGCAAAGTTAGCAGCTTTAGTCAACTCATGTTTCAATAAAGATGTAAGAATTTCAATGACCTAATTTGCATTCCAAGCTGTTGGAAGCAGAAAAAGAAGAAAAAGAGCATGCTTTTCTTTCTTTTTTTTTTTTTTTTTGATTCTTAACCCTGTTTATAGCTCATTGACCAGAATTTAGTCACGTGGCCATGCCTAGCTGCAAAGAAATCTGGGAAATGTAGTCCTTTAATTGAGAACCATTGCTGCCCTGAATAAAACTGATATTGTCACTAAGGAGAAACAGGCAAATATTTATAATCTCTGGTACGTGGAGTAAATCTGTTACGTGGAGATAGCTGGTCTGTTGTAGCCCCTTTGCATTTCCCACAGTTCGGTTATTAAAATTTAGCTCTAGTTATAGGAAATTCTCAGTATCCTCTTTGTAAATCCTTTCTTTTCCTCTTGTCATTGAAAAAAAGTATCAGTTACTTACAATCACAAATTGTCCTGATGTTCTCCTTTGAGACCCCTTGACAGGTCCCTGTGACATTGGACTTGAGAAATGGAGGAATTTTCTGGCCTCCAGAAATCTTTTTCTTTTCGGCAACTCACTCACAGAGTCCCATTAGAAGCTGAGAGGGAGGGACCCTAATAGATACCGGAGGTCACCCGGTGACTTTAGAGAACGGGCTCCTATGTAAGTCCGTTTGCCCTCATGCCACTTGACCTACTCTTTGCTTCTTTAGGTCCTAAATCTAAGGCTCCCTGGTTCTTTCCTTGGCCCTGGATGGGAACATTGCAGAGAACTTGGAGTTGGGTTCTGCTTTCTTATCTCTTCCAGGGTTGTCTGATATCATTGTTCCTCTTCTTCTCCACTTGGAAGTATGGGAAGAAGACTTGAGCGCCAGTGATTAAAGCTACAAAACTGCTTCCTTGGGGGACATGTCCAAGTCCTTCAATGGTCTGCTGCGCAGTGCAGGGATCAGCACATCCTCTTAGTTTGGCAGACAGCAAGGTGTAAATAAGGAACAGATACTTTCTTTTGGTGTTTTTATAGAGCAACTTATACCACAGCCCTGGTGGCATCTAGCATAGGGTTCAGTTGGCCTTGGGAGAACCTAGAGGTATGTTTTGGGAGGAGAGCTGCTGTCCCGATTATTATTTTTTGGCAAAGTAGTGTCCTAGTTCATTCAGGCTTCTATAACAGCAATAATAAAAGCAAGAAATCACAGACTGGGTAGCTTATAATCACCACAAATCTATTTTTCACAGTTGTGGAAGCTGGGAAGTATGAGATTAAGGTGCTGGCAGATTCTGTGTGTCAGGAGGACCGTTTCTGGGTTCATAGGCGGCCACCTTCTCAAGATGTCCTCACGCAGTGGAAAGGGCTTGGGAGCTCACTGCAGGGCCTGTTTTATAAGGGCTCTAGTTCCATCCATGAGGGTCTGACCTCATGACCTGATCACCTCCCCAAGGCCCCACTTCCTAATACCATCACCTTGGGGGTTAGGATCGCAACAATTGCATTCTGGGGGGGGGGGGGCACATCCCGTCCATCATACTCAGCAACTGCATAGAAACAGGGCCCACCTGACCCCCTCCCAGGAAGGCTGGAGGTAGAGCTCAGAGCTGATCACGGGAGACTTGCAAGGGCAGGTCAGTGTGGTTAGTTGACGGACATTTGAGAACACACTTCATGCTGAGTCTGTGGGAAAAAATACTTCCCCATGAGCTGATTTTATTGCCGCAATGAACCTCATCTCTGTGAGTCAGAAGGGCAGTCTCTGCAGCAGCCACGTGACTGGGAATCAGAGAAAAGTGGAATCAACGCGCCTCCAGAGGTAATTTTATACACCTCCTGCCTCTGTTCCATTAAATCCGATGGACTAATAGCTAACAATTACTGAGCACTCATTATCTGCAAGTGCCATGCTAAGAGCATTATCTTCTGTAATCTCCCAACAACCTTCTGAGTTCCTTCTCATTACATTTTAGCAGATAGGAAAACTGAGGCCCGGGATTCCCCAGCAAGTTGGCAGAGCTGGGACGCCAAGTGCAGCCACCTCCTTGTCACCATCTGGCCTTCTGCAACGTGCCGAAGGGACACGGGGTGCCTAGAACTCTTGGTTTCAAGACCACACAGGACAAGCTTAGTCTGGACGTCGCCACAGCCCACTCTCAGGGGTTGTTCTCATTCTTCCCTTGCTAATAAGTCCCCTTGTGTCATTACCCAGAGCTGATAGAATGATCAGTGGTAATACAACATAACCCCATTTACAAATGCGCATAGGCACATTAAAACAGGTAACATATGCTGTCTGTGTAAAATATTTAAATAGTCACATTACAGTGACACATGGGTGCATAGAAAAAGAATCCCACTCCAACTGAATCAATCCATTGCCACTGACATTGTCAGTGATGTGTTTTTGATGCTGGAAGTGACGCGTGTTTCCTGACACACATACTGTAGTGTAACAATAATATTTGATGGGATGCGATGGTTAAAGTGAAATGTCATTCCATCAAAGCAATAAGGTTCTTATTGCAAAGGCATCGTACACTGCTTTCAATTTTTAACTTTAAATTTAAATAAAATTTTAAAACTTTCTCAGGAGCATTAGCCACTTTTTAAGTGCTCAGCGGCCACCTGCGGCTGGTGGCTCCTGGATGAGTGTGGGTCAAGCATCAGAAATTCTTTCTGAAGGAAATGCACTTCTTGTGTCCTGAGCAGAGAGAAAAGTCAGGCTGGAAGAGAGGGTCTGTGCAGAGGAGAAGTGGAGAATGAGGCTGAGATGTTGTGCGGCGTGCTCAAGGGAAAGAGAAACCATGGTCAACTTTTATAACAGACTCACATGGCAGGAATAGTGCTCGGAGATTCTTTTGGGTGCATCAAGTTAAGAGGGTGGTGGGGCCACAAAGTAGAGGCAGGAAGACTATTTGTGGGGAGGGACCCTGAGCCAGATCTGACTTGTGCAGCGTGTGCTGAGTATCTGCTGTGAGCTGGGTACAAAGGGGCAATCACCTTCCCCTACTCAGGGGGCCTCGCCTCTCCAGATCTTTCTGAAGGGTACACTCTTTGCAGAGTGGGCAGCTCCTGTGCAACTTCTGGGAGGCTTTTCCTTCTGTAGGAGGGGTTGGTGATCCACTGAGGCCTGGAGTTTGTATGGGAAACAAGCGATTGAACTTCCTCCCTGCCCAGAAGCAGAACCAAGATGTGGGACATGGTCCCTGAGCACCTTTCCTCATTGTTCATCAAGCGAGTGCTTGCAGGGACCTGTTTTTCTGCTCTCAATGCTGTGTTTTGATGGTGCTTTTCTAATATAGTAACCCATCGGCAAGTACATTCCAGAAAAAAGAAAAAAAGGCCTTCAAATGAGATGAGAGCTGGGGGAAGGCAGTGGAGGGAGGAGGACACGGGAAACATTGCTCTGCTCCCGTGCAACAGCTCCAGGGAATTACTCCAGGCTGTCGGAGCCAAGTGAATATTGCTTATTCATGTGCAATCTAATCCTCCTCTTGGCCCAGAGGCTGAGGGCAGCAGGGGTGACCTGGATGCAGAGGGACAAGGAGAGGGTGGGGGCTGTATCATGAGGACGTGCTTGGGAGGCTGGTAGTGGAAGTAAGTGTGACTTGAACAGCCTGGAGGGATGCAGTGGCAGTGGGGGGGGGGGGTAAATACGGGCTGGAGGTGGACTGGTGATCAGACAGGGGAGCCCCTGGTGGGCTGAGGATAAGGTGTGCTGCTCCATCATCAGGGCGCAGAGATTTCAGGAGTCCTTCTTCTGCGCCCCTTTGGGAGGACAGCCGAGCCGCACTCAGACTGATGCACATTCCCAGGCAGAGAACATCTTAATAACCCACACGGTGCGTGATGGATCATCATGGCGGAGCAGCAAAGCTATGGCTTGGCCACCCTCAAGCTCCGACTCGATGCCATGTGATAATTCACGCAGGTGCACGAGGAAGGAGAAGATTCCCACCTGCGGCTAACCAGTGTTGAAGACCTGAAAACAGCCACTTGGGACTGCTTTTATGTTCAGCTGTCAGCTTAGACACAAATGTCTAAGAGAACCTGGACACAGATCAAACCAATGTGGTGGGAATCACATGCACTGCACAGATCTGCCATTCTGTCCCGCCGGGGGCCTGTGTGCCCAGCCAGCTCTCCTCTGGACACACAGGAGAGAATCAGAAGAGGGGAGGACCTCTTGGAGGCCTCTGCCAGGTCCCACGCTACAGCTGGCTTGGGTTGGGGAAATAATTCTTGCACAGAGATACCATGGAGTGGCAGGCTGTCACCTGGGCAGGGCACAGTGATTGAACAAGAGAGACAAAGGGCCCTTTCTTTGACCCAGTGGAAGTTAAGGGACTGGTGGCCAGGGACCTGCTCTCTCCCCCCGATGGCCTTTGGCAGTCTGGGTGTGGAGAACCCAGGCCAGAGGAGAACCTTGTCTTCCCATGGATAGAGAAGGGCTTCCTGGAGCCACTGTGTAAATGGAAAGAAGACGTTTTCCTTTACCAATCCATCTGTCATGTTTCCCCCCATCCACTTTCTGGAATAACCCGCAGTGGTTTTGTTTAAATTGAAAAGTGACACTTTTGAGAAGTGGAGGCAGGTGGAACACATGAGCTCAGAAGTTACAGACCAGCCTGAACAAGAGAGAGACCCCATCTCTGCTAAAAATAGAAAAACTAGCTGAGGGTCATGGCAGGTGCCTATAGTCCCAGCTATTTGGGAGGCCGAGGCAAGAGAATAGTTTGAGTCCAGGAGTTTGAGTTTGCTGTGACCTATGATGCCAGGGCACTTTACCCAAGGTGACAGGGTGAGACTCTATCTCAAAAAAAAAAAAAAAAAAAAAAAAACAAACCTGCCCTCCCCCAAGAAGCTGAGATGCCTTGGGTGCTAGATTCCTGTCGTTATTTTAACCACAGAGAAAAGTATGCTGTCAACTTCCTCAAGCAGGAGGGGTAATAAGAATAATAGAAACCCCAGCAGATATCACTATTGAATGTTTGCTGCGTCCTGAACACCATGTTAAATACTGGTGAGTATAGTTATGACCAACTCTCTAGCAGCCCTGGGTATGGCATACTCTTCCTCTGACCTTGAGAACACTCATAAACACATTCCTTAGGATCAAAGAGTCTGGGAACTTTTGCTCAAAGTAAACCCAGGTAATTCCTGAGCAAGTGTGTGTTACTTTGGATTGACTCTAAGTCAATTATTAATTGACTGATACCTTTACTGGCTGGCTCATGGCAGGTGGGAATGAGAAACAGCAAAGCAGGTGAATAGGAGAGAGGTGATGAGACACCTAAGGTTCCATGTTGTATATTAGCAGAAGCTTGTCCGTATGAAGATTTCTAGGCCAGCAAAAGTACATTGAGAGGGTCAGTAGTCTTAGGCTCATTTCACAGGTTGGGAGAGGTGGAGTAATTTTCCCAGAGCCACACAGCAAGTCAGTTACAGAACTGGGATTGGAATCCTTATCTGGTTGGCACCACATATCTCTATCTCTAGACCAAATCTCATCTCAGAGGAAGGCATAAACAACTCCATCTTGAATATGAGGGAGACATTCACCCCAGCAGAATCCAGACTTTCTGATAGATATTGGATTGGGCATGAATGAAAATAGGGATATCTTCTATTGCTTCTGATACAGAATGCCTTTATAGTATGGGAGGGTTATTTCCTAAACCAATTGCTTGTTTCTTTTTCTTTTTTTTAGCTGGGGCCAGGTTTGAACCCATCACCTCCGGTATATGGGGCCTGTGACCTACTCCTTGAATCACAGGTGCCGCCCCTTCTTTTTTTGCTAAAAGTCACATTTATAGACTCTTAACCAGGGATCCTCAAACTACAGCCTGCAGGCCACATGTGGCCCGCTGAGGACATTTATCCAGCCTGCTGGGTGTTTTTGCTGCCTTTGCCTGTCCTGCTTAGCAGTCAACTGGTCCCGGGCCACAGTGCACATGTGTGGAATGTGCGCCGCACTCTCAGACTCCCCTCCTTCTCTCTGTCTCTCCCCTCAGGGTGTTTTGCCTGTTTTGCTTAGCAGCCAACTTTTACCTGGCCTCAGTGAACATGTGTGGAATGTGCGCCGCACTCTCAGACTCCCCTCCCTCTCTCTGTCTCGGGTGAGACTGAGACTTTTGATCAGAGAAGTAATGAGCTTGCCTGTGCAGAGTCTGCTGCTGCCTGAAGACCGAGGTAAGAACAAGTTAGGATTTATCTTTTTTGAAGTTAGGAGGTCTATTTTTTTTTTTTTTATTTTGCAATTAGTAGGGACCTTTTTTGCATATAAGGGGGGGCCTTTTTTTTCTGAAGTTAGGAGGTCGTTTTTTCAACCTTTTTTTTTTTATTTTGCAATTAGTAGGGACCTTTTTTGCAGATAGGGGTGCCTTTTTTTGGTTTGTTTTAAATATTATATTTGTATTTGTGGGCGGGCCCGGGGGTTGTGGGGTTGTTGGGGGGGGGTCCCGGGTCGCGGTGGAGGTGTCCCCCCCCCGGGTGTGTGGCGGGTTGTGGGGGGGACTGGGGTGGTACCGACTAGCGGGGGGAGCTGGGGCCGGCGCCGTGCGCGTGTGAGCCGCGGGCGCGGGG
>CAUYON010024094.1:0-11527 GCA_963573935.1 Arctocebus calabarensis | reverse complement strand
TCTTTTACTCTGGCTCACTCATGCTTATGCTTATGCTGGTCTCGAACTGTGAGCACTGGAAATCCACCCACCTCGGCCTCCCACAGCGCTGGGACTACAGGCATGAGCCACCACGCCCGGCCGAGGCCAGGAATTTGGTACTAAAATGTGGATGTAAAATCCTAGAGATCGGGCGGTGCCTGTGGCTCATCGAGTAGGGCGCCGGCCCCCTATACTGAAGGTGGCAGGTTCAAACACAGCCTTGGCCGAATTGCAAAACAGAAAAATAGTCGGACATTGTGGTGGGCGCCTATAGTCCCAGCTACTTGGGAGGCTGAGGCAAGAGAATGCCTAAGCCGAGGGGTTGCAGGTTGCTGTGAGCTGTGACGCCACAGCACTCTACCGAGGGCTATAAAGTAAGAAAAAAATACTAGAGATCAACTCTGAGAATGGGTGAGAGAGAACAACCCCTTTCATATCCTGTTCTTTGAGACATAAAGAATATGCCTTATTTAAAATTGAGGGAGAAATTATATAGAGTTTTTATTTTTATTTCTTGCCAAGGCACAAAAGCTGTCCTCATTACAGAGGTTTTCTCTCCGTCTCTGAGTTTGACAACAGAATAGGAAGCAGTTTCTAAGTTCCTTCTTTTTATTTTTTTATTCACTCTCCACAACATAGGGATCTTTTGTTAGCAGGAAAATCCATTAACTAACAAAGTATAGTAAACAAGAATGTCAAAGGTTAAAACATGACTCATTCACATATGGAAAACGTGTGTCAAAAGTTTATCCAACTTGTAAATGAGGAAATAGTAAGATAGTAAAGCTGGTTCAGAGAACATTTTGAGGAAGTAGATACTTGAGGAAGTAGGAAACTTAGGTACAAAACCAGTTAATCTTCCACGAGGTAATAAAAACCTCAAGCTATGGGGTTCTGTTTGTACTGGGGAGAAATAATTCAAAACTCTGCTGGATAAAATTCTGGGCCTTAACTAATAAATAGCTAGGCAAACAAAGGAATATTTGGCCTGTAAATGCCAAATCAGTCCCTGTTGCTTGTGTTTGAAATAAAGTTTAATTGGAACACAGCTGCAGCCACTTGTTTCTGTGAGCTCCAAGGCTGCTTTTGCTGTGTAGTGACTAAGTACTACGATGGCAGAGTTGAGTAGTCGACAGATAGCAAATAGCCCACAAGGACTAAAGTATTTACTATCTTGACCTTTATAGAAAGGTTTGCTGATCCCTGCTTGTTAAATGATATCCTAGATGACACTGACAGGACTACACTGCTCTCTCTTCATCTTATTTCCAAAAATTGGATAAGTTTTCTTTTAAAAAAAGATGTTTGGCTCAAATATTTGGGGGCATTTTGAGTTATCTCTGGCCTATACTTTCTAAATCCTCCTGTCTACTTGCTCCACAACTCCATAACCTTCTGTCTGCATTAATGAACATATTAATGTCCCTTACTGTCTGTCAACCTTTTATTTTATTTTTTTAGAGACAGAGTCTTGCTTCATTGCCCAGGTTGGAGTGCAACGGCATAATCATAGCTCACTGCAGCCTCAAACTCCCACACTCAAACGATCCTCCTACCTCAGCCTCCCAAGTCACTGTGGTTACACAACTGGCTCTACTTAAATATGAAGTTTATTCCACTGCAAAGCTTGAGGATAGCCACCTGGGAAACACAGTCTTCCAAAAGGTATTACAAAGTGGTGAAGCTAATATTTTACTTACATAGGCAGAACAGTTTTAGCAGAGCTGCAATATTTTCCACACTAGGCCAGTATATGTGTTATAGCAATTTGATTAGTACAGCTTAGCAACAGCTCTACTATTCAAGAAAGATTGCATTAACTTTCTGTAAGGAACAGTAATGTTCTTGGTCGGGGAGATTCTCATCTTTGGTGCTGACTGATTCCTAATCATTTATAGGAAAAAGTAGAAGTTGCAATTGCATTCTATGTGACTCAAGCGAAATAGCCATGTTCTTCTTAAGGCTCAGAATAATTTAAAGTTATGAAGTTTGGATTGTTTAATTCTACATATCCTAACTCCTTTCTCAGAGGGTAGAGTTTATGAAACCTCTTTTTAAGTATAAATAGACCTTAAAAACCTTGGTGGGGAGCAAGGTTTTCATAGCATCATTTTTGCTCATGAGAGTATTCTGAGTAAGGACTTCTGCAACATACTGGCCCATTCTCAAGGAAGGCTTTCTTGGGAAAGGCCCCTCTACATCTCAGAATGAAGTTTAGAGCTGTTACTAACTGGAAGTTCTGAGAGGGTGATGGCAGTGTTTGCTTGATCACTGTTGTTTCTGGATCCTGGCACATATTAAGTGCTCAGTAAATAGATGTTGCATGAACCAGAGCCAATGAAAGAACGGAGTTGGCTGTGTACAGTGGCTCATTCCTGTAATCCTAGCACTATAGGAGGCTGAGGCAGGTGGATTGCTTGAGCTCAAGAGTTTGAGACCAGTCTGAGCAAGAGCAAGACCCCATCTCTAAAAAATAGCCAAGTGTTATTTATGGCAGGCACCTATAGTCCCAGCTACCAGGGAGGCTGAGGCAAGAGGATCGCTGAGCCCAAGAGTATGAGGTTGCTATGAAGTATGACACCATGGCACTCTACCCAAGGTGACAAAGTAAGACTCTGTTTCAAAAAAAAAAAAAAACCAAAATCAAGAAAGGAAAGTTTTTTATCTTATGCTCAGGGTCAGCAGTGAGAGACGACCAAGTTTTGGTGACAAATGCTGCCATCTTCAGGGGAAAGGTGAAATGGCACGATTCAAAAGTGCTAAGCCCTGAGGAATTCAGTCAACTTCAAGGCAACATTAGCAGAAATTTTCTCCTTAAGGTTCATGCAGAATTAATCGACACCTTCTTGTCCTTTTCTTTTTTTCTTTTTATTTTTTTGAGACAGAGCCTCAAGCTGTCACCTTGGATAGAGTGTTGTGGCATCACAACTCACAGCAACCTCCAATTCCTGGGCTCAAGCGAGTCTCCTGCCTTCGCCTCCCAAGTAGCTGGGACTACAGGCGCCCGCCACAACGCCCGGCCATTTTTTGGTTGCAGCCGTCATTGTTGTTTGGCGGGCCCAGGGGCTGGATTTGAACCCGCCAGCTCAGGTGTACATGGCTGGCACCTTAGCCTGTTGAGCCACAGGCGCCGAGCCATCCTTCTTGTCCTTTTCAAATAAAGGAGCCTATATTCTTTCTCAAAAAACATTTTGAAGCTTTATGATGATTTATTAAGTGCTTAGCACCGTGCTATATACACTTAACGTTGGCACCATTATCCCCATTTTATAGATGGGAATCTGCGCACAGAAAGAATAGCCAAGGTTAGCAAGTGGAAGAACTAAAGATTTGAACCTAAACACTGTGGCTCCAGAAAAGTGTGCCCCCCCATAGACTTTATTATTTTAGAGTAGTTTTAGGTTCATAGCAAAATTAAACAGAAGGTGCAGAGATTTCCACTGTCCCCACACATGCAAAGCCTTCTCCATTATAGAATATGTGCTTTTAATCATTTCATTATATTTCCTCTCTATATTTCCTCTAAAAATAGAAATTTGGCAGATTGAATCTGGGCAGTTACCTGTGCTCTTGCTTGAAACTCTCCCAAAAATATAGTAAAGGAATTAAAAAGGTACAAACCCACAGAGAATGGGAAAGAAGACTGCTCACAAGAGATCTCAAGTCCTTTTATGGAAGATAGGAAGTAAATGGATGGATGTGCTGAGTGGAGAAACCCCAGTTCTTGCAAAAGGAAACGCCAGTGAATTATAAACTAGTTGGAGCTGATAAGTCCCAAGAAAAGCTCAGTAACTGAAGGTTAAAGGTCCTTGGGGTGAAAGGTGGGACAGAAAACAGATAATTAGTTGAACATAAATGACATTTGGAGAACACTTAGATCTCAGATTACCTTCCTTGTGAATTCCTAGCCCAATCACTGCAGAAAATTAGATATTTATTTTCTGGAGAACTTTAACCAAAGAAGTTCTGAGTTCAAGAATAGTAGTCAGAGAAAATGATGGAGGAAAGGTGCCATCCCCCAAACAGAGGTGTCAAATGAAAAATGTGTAGCTAAAAAGATATCTTAAACTATTTTTAATGATCATATGGTTGGTAGTAGTCTTAGTACTGTTATTCTGTATTGTTATTATTTAATAGTATTGTTATTTAGCACTATGCTAAATGTGCATTTGGAGATAAAGCAAATAATAAATTACATTGCATTTGTTGAGAACTAAACTTTATGGTGTGAAAGAAGAGAGATACATGTACAAGTTCAACGTGGTCAAGAAAAACCTGTGTAGCATTGATTTTAATTGGAACCATCAGAATGATGGCTTTTATCTTGATATAAAACATATTTCTTAGTGCTATCCACTGAAACAGCCTGTCAATAATAACCTACCATGAAAGGTTTTCACACTATTTAGCAAATAAAAATACAGGACACCCAATTAAATGTATTTCTCAGATAAGTAAGCTTTGATAAAGTATATGTTCCATACAGTGTGTAGGACAAATAAAGTCAGCTGTGAGAGGTGGCATGTAGGAGGGCCATTTAAGAGCTACTGTTTATGGAGCAGCTGCATACTGACAGATCTGATGCTAAGTACTTGTGTATCTTAATCTAACTCTTCAACTCCTCTCCACAGTAGTTTCTCTATTTTTCAGATGAAGGTATTGTTTGAGGTTCAGAGAGGTTAAGTAACTTGCTAAGGTCATCCAGCTAATAAGGGATGGAAAAAGATTAACCCAGACTGTCTTGCTCCAAAGCCACGAGAGTCTGCCTCTTTGGTGGGTTAGAGCAGAAGGTCTCCCAGAGGAAGTGAGATTTGAAGGCTAAGCAGGAGCAATAGATGGGCATATCTTCTACCAATATCTAGAAGGTCTGATTACCATGACCAAGTAATCCTAGGTTGCCCCAGAAAGATTTTGTTTCTGAAACTTTAAAGCTAAGGGCTGGGCTCCAAATTATCATATCAAGTGACCAAAGTATTTCTAACCAATAGAAGTGGCCTGGGTAGCCAACTGGTTCTTCTGTGCCATCCCTTTAAAAATTTTTAAGACTAGGCTGGGCAAGATGGCTCACGCCTGTAATCCTAGCACTCTAGGTGGCTGAGGCAGGTGGATTGCTTGAGCTCATGAGATCGAGACCAGCCTGAGCAAAAAGTGAGACCTCCTGTCTCTACCAAAAATAGAAAAACTAAGACAAAAGGATTGCTGGAGTCCAAATTGGAGGTTGCTGTGAGGTCTGACACCATGGCACTCTATCCAGGGCAACGGCTTGAGTCTCTGTGTAAAAAAAAAGTAATTTTTTTAAGAACAGTGAGATGTATTTTTTTGTTTTTTTTGAGACAGAGCCTCAAGCTGTCACCCTGGATAGAGTGCTGTGGCATCACAGCTCACAGCAACCTCCAATTCCCGGACTCAAGTGAGTCTCTTGCCTCTTCCTCCCAAGTAGCTGGGACTACAGGTGCCCGCCACAACGCCTGGAAATTTTTTTTGTCATTGTTGTTTGGCGAGCCTGGGCTGGATTCGAACCTGCCAGCTCAGGTGTACGTGGCTGGCGCCTTAGCCCGTTGAGCCACAGGCGCCGAGCCGAGATGTATTTTTACTAATTCCTGAAAGTATATACTCTTCTTATAATACAACAATAGAGGACTACAGTATTTGAGTCTAATTTTTTTAAAGACTTATAAGTGATTCCCAAGTTTTTTATTTGCTTTCAAATCTAGTTTGAGTGGTGGGCAAGGCTGATGGTAGAGGGAGATTTTTGTCCTGTTTGCCAAGTGCTTCCCCTAAAGGTAATAAGAATGCCCTGGTATAAGGGACAGAACATGGTTTTTAAGATTCTTGTCTTTTTTTTTTTTTTTTTGAGAAAGAGTCTCACTATGTCACCCTCAGTAGTGTGCTGTAGGTCTCAGCTCACCGCAACCTCAAACTCTTGGGCTCAAGAGATTCTCTTGCCTCAGTCTCCCGAGTATCTGGGACTACAGGCGCCTGCCACAATGCCAACCTATTTTTGTGTTATAGTTGTCATTGTTGTTTGGCATGCATGGGCTGGGTTCAAACAGGCCAGCTCCAATGTATGTGGCTGGTGCCCAAGCTGCTTAGCTACAGGCGTTGAGCCAGGTTTTTAAAATTTGTTTTCTTGCTATGGTTATTTAATTTAAACATTAGTTTTTAATTGAAAAGTAATACATGCCCAATGGATTAAAGAATCACTGTCCTTTCTGCTCCCCAGAAACTGTTACAACTATGACAATAACTAGCCTCTTGTGTGTTTCAGAGACTGTTTGAAGAGAAAACTTATAGGTATATTCACATTGGGACGGGACAGAAGTTAATAGGAGTAATGTACTGCTAGAGTAAATAGTTGACCTCTGAGAGACAACCTGCCACTGGGTTCAAATTGGAAGGACTATTTGTTTCAGGGAATTCACAAATGATCTCCATATCAAAGCGGTAGCTCATCTTTTCTCATCAGGCATCTTCTCCCTGCCACAACTCCTGCAAACCCCCTCCTTCCCCCAAAGCTGCCAATAATAAAGGGACTTGAGGATTTGGGGGGTTAGGGTTCATTCCATTTAGATTTTTCATAATTATGGCTGCAATAAGTCTGAAGTGTCCAGGGCATTCCAAACTCTTTATTTTTTGCATAAATACATCCATACTTGGTAGGCCATAGATCTCGATTTTCTTTTTCTTTCATTTGCAGTTTTTGGCCAGGGCCAGGTTTGGACCCACCACCTCTGGTATATGGGGCCGGCGCCCCACTCCTTTGAGCCACAAGTGCCCCCGGGGCATTCCAAATTCTTTATTTTCTGCATAAATACATCCTTACTTGTCAGGCCATAGGTCTTGATTTTGAGTATGGAAAACATGTTTAAACACTGTGAGGCTGACCAGCGACGACATGCCAGGGTACTCACAGGATGAGAAACTGCAGCTGCAACAGCTTCAAGAGCTGAGAAGGTGATGGCTGAAGGACCAGGAGCTGTGCTCTCAGGCTGGTGCTGCCCCCTCAGAGGGTGTGGCCTGTGGAGGCATTCTAGAATAAGTTTTTGCAGAAGCCTACCCCGTGGAGGAACATGGTCTATAAGGTACACCGACAGAATGTCTTTGTTTCTACCTGGATTGTTCATTATTATGTCAAGTATCATGTGATGACAAAACCATTTGCCATCATTGAAAGGAAGCCCAGAATATTCCCAGGTGATACAATTCTGGAGACTGGACAAGTAATTCCACCAATGAAAGAATTCCCTGATCAACATCATTGAAGATTACTTAAAAATTTTAAACGCTTATCAACTCAAGTGCATTACTACATTACCATATTTACTAAATGTATTTTTTAACAAGTAACTTTAATAAAGTTGACTCTGAGGGGGAAAAAAAAAGACTGTTAATCTTGTGTTTGATTTTCTTCGGTGTCCACATTCTTCTCAACAAAGTTGGGTTAATGGGTTCGGCGCCTGTGGCTCAACGGGCTAAGGCGCCAGCCACGTACACCTGAGCTGGCAGGTTCGAATCCAGCCCAGGCCCACCAAACAACAATGACGGCTGCAACCAAAAAAATAGCCGGGTGTTGTGGCGGGTGCCTGTAGTCCCAGCTACTTGGGAGGCAGAGGCAGGAGACTCGCTTGAGCCCAGGAACTGGAGGTTTCTGTGAGCTGTGATGCCACTGCACTCTATCCAGGGTGACAGCTTGAGGCTCTGTCTCAAAAAAATAAAAAAAAAAAAGTTGGGTTAATGAACGGTATGTTCTTTAAAGCAGCTCCAACAGAAATGCCTTATCCTATGACAAGGATGCAGGGCTCACAAAGAACTCAGTAATAGGCTGGCAGTAAGAGGTGAATAAAAGAGGAACTATCTAAAAGTCCTGAGGAAAAGATAAAAACATATTTATAACACAGAAACAGAAATAGAGGTGGGGGAGGAGACAAAAGTGTCTCTCAGTGGGCCTGAGATGCGAGCTCACTTCCATTTTTTGAGGGTCTTCCTATACAGAAAAGTGAAGAATTCATTTCTTTATTTAACATTTGACAAAAGCTTTTGGCACTCCAAGATTAAAAGCAATTTAGATATGCCATTACAAACCAACTGGATTTATTAAAAGCCAACTAATAAAACGATCGTGAGAGATCACCACACACCTATCGTAATAACTAAAAACAAAAATGAACAGAAAACTGACCATAGCAAGTGCTCACGAGCATGTGAAACTGGAACTCTGATACATTGTTGCTTGGAATGAAAATGGGAAAGTCACTTTAGAAAAAAGTTGGGAAGTTTTTTATAAATTGAAATACCCATTGACCATCTAACCCAGAGATATTACTTCTAAGAGAAATGAAAAGTATATATTCATACAAAATCTGTGTGTGAATATATATAGTGGCTTTATTTTTAACCCCCTCAGAACTGGAAGAACCCAAATTCCTTTAACTGGTGAATGGATGAAGAAGTTTCAGTATTGCCATTTTTGGAATACTTATTAGTAATAGAAAAGGAATGAACTGAAAAATATTCCTGAACATACAGCTAACTGACTTTTTTTTTTGAGACAGAGTCTCACTGTCACCCTTGGTAGAGTACTGTGGCATCACAGCTCACAGCAACCTTAAACTCTTGGGCTTAAGCGATTATCTTGCCTCAGCCTCCCAAGTAACTGGGACTACAGGCACCTGCCATAATGCACAGCTATTTTTTTTTTTTTTTTGAGACAGAGCCTCAAGCTGTCACCTTGGGTAGAGTGCGGTAGCATCACAGCTCACAGCAACCTCCAATTCCTGAGCTCAAGTGAGTCTCCTGCCTCTGCCTCCCAAGTAGCTGGGACTACAGGTGCCCGCCACACCGCCTGGGGTTTTTTTTTTTTTTTTTTTGGTTGCAGCCACCATTGTTGTTTGGCAGGTCCAGGCTGGATTCGAACCTGTGAGCTCAGGTGTATATGGCTGGCACCTTAGTCCGTTGAGCCACAGGCGCCGAGCCCAGCCCAGCTATTTTTTTGTTATAGTTGTCATTGTTGTTTAGCAGGCCCTGGCAGGGTTCGAACCCACCAGTCTTAGTGTATGTGGCTGGCGCCCTAACCAATGAGCTACTGGTGCTGAGCTGAAAGAGCAGTCTTGTCAAAAAATGATCCTGGGAAGGCAGTGCCTGTGGCTCAAGGAGTGGGGCGTTGGCCCCATATACCGGAGGTGGTGGGTTCAAACCTGGCCCTGGCCAAAAACTGCAAAAAACAAAACAAACAAACAAAAGATCCGAGGAAACTGGGTATCTATGAATGAAGGTGAATCCTTACCTCACATCATGTACAGACATTAACTCAAAATGGGTTAAAGACTTAAATGCAAGGCTGAAAACTATTAAATTCCTAGAAGAAAACAAAGATTTAGGACATAGGATTTGGCAATGATTTCTTGAATATGACAACAAAAGCATAGGCAACCAATGAAAAAAATAGACAAATGGGAGTAGATCACACTTTAAAACTTTTGTAAAACAAAGAAACAGATTAACAGAATGACAGCAACCCATGGAATAGGAGAAACTATTTGCAAATCATATATCTGATAAGAGGATAATATACAGATTATATAAGGAACTCCTACAACTCAATAACAAGAACAATAAAATAACCCAAATGGGCAATAGGTACGTAACTTAAAGAGCAAGAAGAAGTGAAAGGAAAATTAGGGTAAGGAAACAGATACAAGAAAGCACTCATGAAGAAGAATCAGCAGAAAAATCCTGGCAACATGAAATACCAGTCCAGAGTAACTCCTTCTAGGGACTGTGGAATAGCTACCGCAGAGGATTCCTCCTATAATGAAATGTTAGAAATGACAGAAGGGGAATTTAGAATACAGATGATGAAAACAATGAAAGAAATTGCTGAGAAAGTGGAAAACAATCAAAAAACAATGAAAGAAATTGCTGAGAAAGTAGATAATAACCAAAAGGAAGTTCAAAAACAGAATCAAATAAGAGATGAATGATATGAAGAATATATAAAGGATACAGCAGAGCTGAAGGAACTGAAGCAGTCAATTAGGGAACTTAAGGATGCAATAGAAAGTATCAACAACAGAATAGATCATGCAGAAGAAAGAATCTCAGAGGTAGAGGATAAAGCTCTTGAGATAACTCAGATAGTTAAAGAGGCTGAAAAGAAGAGAGAGAAAACAGAATGTACACTGACAGAAGATCTATTTCATCTGGGCTAAATCTAGGGAGAGGGTGTGATTCTAAATATTGATCCATTTCCTTCACATTGTCAAATTTCTGGACATAAAGTTTCTGGTTGTATTCAGAGATAATCTCTTGTATTTCTGTGACATCAGTTGTTATTTCCCCTTTTTCATTTCTGATTGAGGTTACTAGAGATTTTACTTTTCTATTTCTAGTTAGTCTGCCCAAAGGTTTATGTATTTTATTTATTTTTTCAATTTTGTTCCATTCAATATGATATTGGCTGTGGGTTTGCTGTAGATGGTCTCTATCAGTTTAAGAAATGACCCATCATGGCAGCACTTGTGGCTATCAGAGTTGGTGGGTTCAAGCCTGGCCCCAGCCAAAATTGCACAAAAAAAAGAAATAAATGACCCTTCTAAGCCTATTTTCTTCCTTCTTATTTTAATTAAAACATAGCTGTGTACATTAATGCAATTATGGGGTACAAAGTGCTGGTTTTAGAATCCTCAGAGAACTCAAACATATTAGCAAGAAAAGAACAAGTGATCCCTTCTCAGAATGGGCAAGGGACTTGAAGAGAAACTTCTCTGAAGAAGACAGGCGCATGGCCTACAGACACATGAAAAAATGCTCATCATCCTTAATCATCAGAGAAATGCAAATCAAAACTACCTTGAGATAACATCTAACTCCAGTAAGATTAGCCCACATCATAAAATCCCAAAACCAGAGATGTTGGCAGAGATGTGGAGAAAAGGGAACACTTCCACTGCTGGTGGGAATGCAAAGCAATACGGTCCTTTGGAAAGATGTTTGGAGAATACTTAGAGATCTAAAAATAGACCTGCCATTTGATCCTACAATTCCTCTACTAGGTATATATCCAGAAGACCAAAAATCACATTATAACAAAGATCTTTGTACCAGAATGTTTATTGCAGCCTAATTCATAATTGCTAAGTCATGGAAGAAGCCCAAGTGCCCATTAACCCACGAATGGATTAATAAATTCTGTATATGTACACCATGGAATATTATGTACTCATTCTGAGTATGAATGAATTAATAAATTCTGGTATTATGTACACCATGGATTCAATGTACTCAGCCCTACTATGGAAGAATAGCACAAGAATATGAGAAAAGGGGCAAGGGAGGGGAGGGGAGGGATGGGTGGAGGGAGGGTAACTGGTGGGACCACACCTATGGTGCATCTTAGAAGGATACAGGTGAAACTTACTGAATGCAGAATATAAAGATTTTAATACAATAACTAAGAAAATGCCATGAATGCTATGTTAACCAGCTTGATGAAAATATTTCAGATTGT
>CAUYON010024093.1:0-41240 GCA_963573935.1 Arctocebus calabarensis | reverse complement strand
TGTCTCAATGTGTCAAAATCTTTGGCCATTTTCTCTTTGAACTTGTTCAGTTCTTGAGACATCTTTTGGGTCTTTTGGATTACTGCTTGAAATTCTAATTCCATCTTTTCCTCCATTGAGCTGATCTTAGTTGCTATCCAGATTCTGAATTTAACTTCTGACATCTCAGCCATTTGCTTATGCAAGGGATCTTGTACTTCATCTACCTTGTCATTCCTTGGGGGAATTGATCTACTCTGGTTTTCATATTGCCAGAGTTTTTCTGTTGATTCCACCTCATAATTATTTTTCACTGTTGCCTTCCTCAGAGTTGGGGAGGTGTCTTTCCCAGATCAGACCCTGGCAGAATTGCTCTGTTGTTGCTGGATCTTTGTAGGGAGTGACCCTGTGTTTCTAATGATTTCTCAAACCCTGCAGGGTGGAGAGCTTAAATCCTCCTTAGCCTGCTTAGAAGACACTTTAAATTGCTAACTTGAGCTAAGCAGAAGCTTTCCCAGGAAAGCGCTGTGGCTGGGATCACTCCTTAAGTGGCTATCCACTTACCCAGTGTGCCAAAACCGGTCTCACCCTATGCCCTTGAGGGCTAAGGCTGCAAGGCCTCTCAGTCCACACCTTTAGGCTGCTCAGTCACTAGATTACTCGCTCACGCCCAATGCCTGTTCTGCAACCCTGAGGGTGGAGCTTGCCAGCACAGTTCTCCCACAATGACTCCACACAGCCCACCACCAAACACTGGTAGCTCCGTCTGGCTTGGTGGCCAAGTCTGGGGCCCCAAACAACACTCAAAAACCCCTGCACTCCTGCCCAAGTTCTCCCAAGGCTGTTCATCTGAGTGCTAAGTCCAAAAGAAACCCAAACGGTTCAAAGGCAAGGCCTTTGCAGCCTGCAGTCCCAATGTTGCCCCACCCAAAGCCGCCGACAGGATCAGACCAAATGAACAGACGCAACCACTTGTCCAATTTCTGCCCCTTTAGCCTTCCTCAGGGTGTCCAGAAGCCTCACGCTGTCTCCCTGTGTCCCCAAAGGGAAGTTTCTGGGCAGATCCTGCCTGGAAGAGTTGCCTGAAGTCCTCTCTCCCGAGTCTCACCGTGCCCAGCCACAAGGAAGCTGTTACTCGGCCACCATCTTGCTCCACTAATATTCTAATTCCTTGCAAATGTTCTATTATCTTTTGCTCCTGGCTTCCCTAACTCATATCCTTTTTTCTAATCCTAACAAGAAAAGGCCAACTTATTTGTGCCTTTACTTTCTTTTTATTTTTACCTGGAAAAACTATTTTATTCTCCTCCTATATTAATTTGATGTATTTCATTAACACCAAGCTCAGAACCCTCCTTTGAAGTCTTTCCTATGAGTTCTGTTGCTGTTCTGTTTCTGGAGAATTTTCATTGTGTGAGTGTGCGTGCATGTGTGTGTGTGTGTGTGTGTGTGTGTCTGTGTACCTTTCAAGTTCACAGTCTGTACAATACAATGGAGCTCTTCATTTTCAAAGTCTCACCTACTTCAACATTTTATTTGTGAATGATATCTAAACACTACACCCATCCCTCAGCGAAGTGCACTGAAAATCCCTAGCCAGAACTTGCCTGATTGGTGGAATTATATTTATACAAGTTCAGGATATCATGATGGGCAAAGAGTTGTCACTGGGAGGTAGATTCACCCTATATCCCTTTAACTCCATGTCACAATCTTTTACTATGAGATTATACTTTTCTACACTGGGTGGCAGGTTAGGGACATAAAAGTATAATACAAATAAGATTATTGCTATCCTACCCATTTATAAGGATTTATTCTGATGGAGATTATAACTGCGCTGTTTGCTAGTTTGTTCTCAGACTCATTTCTCTGCTTTTGATATTCTACCTTACATTTTAGAAGAGTAATACTGAAAACTATGTTTCTCAGCATTTCTTGCCCTTGCCTTTCATATGCTTCCCTGTCCTACCTAGCTCTTGTTTGAATGGCATCTCTGGTAAAGGCTGTGTCTCTTTCATGGCTTTATTTTCTACCTAAAACAATTTCCTTCCATGATTTCTGCTTCAGATGAACAGCTTCCATCTTGTTTCAAACTCTCACTACAATGGATGGCTTCTGAGATCTGCTCACACCTTCTCATCCCCAAAGCTTTTCAGCCTCTCTGATTATGGCAGCTTTTTGCTGTTGATACTCTTTAGGTTGCCTCACAGTCTTCTGTTTGGTCTTTTAGCTCTTCCAACACCTCTGTTCCCCATATCAGATTTCCTTCCACATATCAGATTTCTGCTATTGAATTACATAACACAGAGTCTGTTTTCCTGACTGAACTGTGACTGAAACAATATCAGGGTCGCATATCTCTTCTTCTCCAAGAAGACCCTGTGGCACTTTGGAGTTTCTGTGATAGACATACAAAAGTACATAAAAGTGAATGGAACTTAAGATTTTTTGCTAGATGGAAAAGAGTATTTCTATATGCTGAATTCAAAACATGTCCACTACTTCCATTTCCAACTGAACTTTATTTTGGAGGTCACATCTTTTATGTAAGACACTCCAAACTCTGAAACAGATATGGTTCTCTCACTTATGTTTTGAATGCATTTCTGCATCTTGTACAATGATGTGATATTTACCTTTTTTTATTATTTGGGGTTCATTGAGGGTACAAAGAATTAAGTTATACTGATTGCATTTATTAGGTAAAGTCCCTCTTATAATTGTGTCCCACCCCGAAGACATGTGCCATACACCATGACTCACCATTCCACTGCCTCTTCTCCCTCTCTCCTCCCCTCTGCCTGCAACCCTCATTCCTCTGCCACCCACCTTGATATTGATTCAAATTTTTCTCTTATGAGGGTATGAACTAGATCATCTACTACTGGCTTCATATTAGAATTGAGTACATTGGATTCTTGCATCTTGTGAGACTTTACTAAGAAGAATGTGTTCCAACTCTATCCAGATTAATACAAAACATGTAAAGTCTCCATCTTTGTGATATTTATCTTAATATAGTTAACACAAAAAATAGGTGCTCACTATTATATAAAAAAAGCATCTTTCTGTTCTTGTTTGGGTCCAAAGAGCAGTTAATAATAAACAATAAGTTCACATAGGTAAACAGGAACATTAAGTTAAAGAATCTATGGACAGGAAGGGAAAGAACAATAAAAGGACTGAGTCCTGAGACTGGGCTAATCCAGGACTTGATAATCAGACAAACTTTCTCCAGTTTCTCCTCCTTGGCTTCATTTGGTAATTCTATATTTTCTTAGTCACAAATCCTGCATGCGGGCTTTCAGCAGTTGGCATCTCTCCAATTTAGCACTTCATTTCACACAACAGCTCCAATTTTCAAATATTGACTTGAGAACTGAGTCTCCCTGGTGCCAGCTCCATTCCTAAACATTGTTGCATTTAAAGCTTTGATTATTAGGATGTACTATTAGGAGGATTCAGTTATCAGGCTAAATTCAAATTCATCTTTATGGAATTTTTTTATCACAGTTCACCAAAGACACCATACCTTGTATCCAGCCCACTTGGAGGATGCCAAATTGGTTTAAAGTATGCATTTATGCAAAAATTTGTATTTGAAATGTACTTGGATTATATGCATTATTACCGAGAATAATAAATGTTATATAACTGGACACATTGTAAATAAAAGTGTGTGCTGCCAATTTCAAATGAAAAATAATCCGCTCTTATATTTTAGAGGTAGAGCATTTTCATTGGCCTGAGATCAGAAGGTAAAGCATTTGATTAGGGCTCTTGGGTGAGGTATAAATACATGGCAAAATGAAAATAAGATTAATATTTATGAGTTGGTAATTGTTTTTCATAAGAAGGAATACTATATTCCCACATTCTTAAATGTGAAAAAAACTGACAAACATTTAATATAATGTTTTTTTAAAAAGGGATGGATGTTAGTACTAGACTTTGCACTCTAGAATCAAGACAATCAAGGGGAAGTTACTATGGGAAAGGTCACATAGAACAAAATGCAACGTAATGACTGTTGGTTTTTCTTCTTTTTCATTTTATTTTCAAATAATTCTGAGAGTAAATTGTTGAGGTTATAAAACAGATCTCTTCTTTAGTGGACTTATACATAAATACCATGTATTTGAAAGTTAAAAATTAAAGCTGGGCAAAGTGAACAAATATTGGGGAAGGGCTTCGAAAGCAGTTGAAACATTTGCACAAAGTCTTAAAAATGTGGGACAATGTATTTGTATTATAATTTTCTTTTCCTAAAGAAAAGAAATTTAATTTTAATTTTCTTTTCTGCTTCCCAGTATAGAAAAATCTTATCTCATGGTGAGAAATAGTGATACAAAGTTGAGGGATACAAGTTGGACCTGCCACCTAGTAATCATTCTTTGCCCATCATGAGATCCTGGACTTGTGTACATGTAATTCCACCTATCAGACAAGTTCTGGTTAAAGCTTTATAGTGCGCTTGGGGGTAGGGGAAGAGAGGTGTTTAGATATCATTTCACAAATAAAATGTTGAAGTAGGTAAGACTTTGCAAAATGAAGAGCTCCATTTTATCGTACAGACTATGGACTCACAAGGCACACACACACACACACACACACACACACACACACACATCCAGAGGAAATTCCCAGAAACAGAAGAGCAACAGGAAAACATATTCAGGAAAGGCTTCAAAGAGAGCAAAGAGGTTTCTGAAAATGGTGTTAATGAAATAAGTCAAATTAATATAGGAGGGGAAGAAAATAGTTTTTCTAGACAAAAACAAAAAGATGGTAAAGGCACAGTTGGCCTTTTCTTGTTAGGATAAGAAAAAAGGATGAGTTAGGGAGGCCAGGAGCAAAAGATAATAGAATATTTGCAAGGTAGTAGAGTATTAGTAGAGGCACTAAAACATGATGCAGACCAGCAGCTATCCTCATGGTTTTGCTGCCCTAACCAACAAACATCAGTAACAAATTGATGACTCCGGACAGAGGACTCTGGACAGAGGAGGAAAATATGACACTTCAGAGGTCACAGTGGATCTGTTACTATTGCAGAGACAATATTAGGAAGTACAGCAGAGGGGGAGGCAAGTGTGAGAGCTTGGGCCCAGGGGCCAAGGATTTTTGGTGCCCTGAAGAGAAGATAACGTTTTTCCTTGGGCAGAGAGAAGCCATTTGGATGGTTTAACTGTGGGCTCAGTGGGCCAACTCTGGTAGTGCTGAGAAAGACACACTGAAAGAGTGTGTGAACAAAACAATATCCAGAAGCTGTTGCAGTAATCCAGGGAAGAATGGATGGGCCCTGAATTATGAAAGAGACAATGGAGAAAGGAGGGATAAATGGAGAGGTGTGGGAGAAGAGAATGAAATATTTAAGAATGAAAATTGATGAATATTATTTACATTTATCTTGATACACAACTGGCTTTAATGCATATCAGTAGAAGCAAAACATGGATAAATGTGTGTAGGCAACAAGTAAAAATCTTCCAATCTTATATTTGAGTCCCATTAGAAAACAGGTATACTTAACACAACTAAAGAATCTTATCACCAGAAAAGATGTTAGCAATATTTCAGTCTTATTTCTTCCACCTATTCATGAATCTGACAGGTGGTCATTTAGTCTTGGTTTGCTCCCACAAGTGACTATCACCTCTCTCTACAGGAAGCCCTTCCATTATTATACAGACCATATTACTAGTCATTTTCCTCTCGTGTTAATCAGAAATTTATGCTGGTGAAATTTGCACCCATTGGTCTTCTGCTTTGTGATACCAAGACAGAATCTAAAGTCCATTTTGTCTTGCTGTTCTTCAGACACTTACAGATGCTTATACTTTCCCCGTTAAATTTCCTTTGTCTGGCCACCCATAGCTAGTTCTTTTATATCCTAACCTCTGCTCATTCAGGTTATCTTTAGCTGATGCCAATTCCCTTCTTGGAATGCAGTGCTCTGAATTCCACAGCTTTTCAGATGTGGCCAGATCAGTGCAGGGTTGAGGATCCCTGCTCACTGCATCAGCACTCATAAGTATCTCCCAAAGCCTTAACATTTGTTCTTCAAGTTAGGTACCAACATCCTGTCCTTCCTTTACCACTTTCTCCATATTTGTATCATGTAGTCCCTGCCTCCTTCAAAATTTCATAGTATTATTATGATGGATAGGAGAACTTGAACTATTATTAGAAATATTTCATTTTTGTTAGCATTCAGATGATCTCAAATCTTTAGAGAATGGAAAAGAAACAGTCTCACAAAATCGTTAGTAATGGTTTAACTCCTACGAACCACAACAAATGACTCCTATGGAGCAATTATATTAGCACTGGGGAAAGAGAATTCAAGAGTAGGAGTGGGATTGCTGAATTAATCCCAAAATATATGGCTCCAGAGGTGGGAGCTGTCTGACTCATCAGCCTATCAACAACTAAGCATTTGCTGTTTGATACTCACACCGTTCATTTATCCTATGTTTAGCTAGCACATAACTTATTCCCTCTGTCCTCTAACCATTATCTCATTTTTACTGTTTTACTTGAAGTCCCTCTAAGTTGTCTTTGTGTATCTATGTAAATGTCCAAACTGTTATAAAAATAATCAGAGGAGAATATCTGGTAATATTTTGATAAATATATTGTTATTATTAACCACTCACTGAGCCTTATCACGTTTAACTGTGCATGATCTTCAAAACCTTTCAGTTCCCAGCTCTCAGGGAGTTTCCTTTCCAGTAGGCAAAGTGCACAAATATGCAAGCTGACTTTAGATCACCTCTCATGCCTTTCCTAAAGAATTCTGAAATAACTTTTAAGACAACAATATTGACATTTTCTGTCTTTGAATAGTTTCATAAAGAGGAGTGTAATGAGGAAAAGTAGCAAATTAACCAAGGCGTATATAAGGCTGGCCCACGTGAAACTGGCATCCCAAAATTAAGTTTTGGCTTTTGCTATCTAGAGGGTGTTTGCTGATCATAGTTTGCAAATAAGATGTTATTGTCCAAAGGTGGGATGCTTTTTAAGTTCAGACACTATTCTGGGGGAAATAACATACCCCATTCAAGACACATTATAGATACCCACCATTCTTTATAGTACCAAATGGAAGAGAGCATTCAAGGAGAAACCAGCTGCCGGGAAGATGCCAGGCATCACACTCACAGGTCAGACATAGCTCTGCAGTGTTTTGCAGAACATGGTAGAAGAAAGCCAAGTTTGTCACAGGAATCAGAGATAAAAGCTTTTATTTTTTTAAAACTTGTACTTTGAGCAGCTGCTTAAGAGAAACCAAGATTTAATAATAAGCAAGAAATAGCCTTCATAGCACCCACTGGAGCAATCCTAAGAAAACGTGGGGATGCTGACTGAGTTTGAATTCTCCTCTTTCTGGTTATTGACTAAAAATTTGTTAGTGCCCCATCCTTCCAATGGAACCAAAATTAGGTGTGAAGAACTGGATATCTCAACTTTGGCACTATTAACAATTTGGACAAAAAAATTTTCATTGTAAGGACTATCTTATGCATTATAGAATGTCCAGCAGAATCTCTGGCCTCCACCTGCTAGATCCCAGCAACATCAGTCACACAGCCTTGAGTAAGTAAGACTCAGTTTTCTCATCTGTAAGACAGGGATAATAATAGTGGTTATTTCATAGAGCTGATGTGAGAATTAAAGATGCTATGTGAAATCAATTAGCAGAGCACCCACCATATGGCAAATCCAGAGAATAGCTAAGCCATCTTTCTTTTGGTTTCTATGTTGTTTGCAATTACAGAGCAGGGGTTTGAAACTTCTCAACATCTTCCTTGATCAATTTCTCAAATCAGAGATCCTTTCTGATATTGATAAAATTGAAACATCGATTGTATGGAATTATGTAATTCTACTCAATATTTATTTCCTAAAAGAAGACAATCAGACAAAATGACTCAGGTGAGACAGATTGCTGCATAATGGGACTTACTCCTCCTCAATGGGCAATATTTTACTCAAAATTAAAGGAAAAGAAGGCGTAGAGGTATGGCTGAAGAAAAAGAAAGAGCATCGTTTGTTCAAAATGGGTTTTTTATAGAGTATCCTAGATTCTAAATTCCAGAGAACAAAGATAAGTGTCTATATGAATTTCATATCTTCCTTGAACTAGCATTTGATGATAAGGAGAAATAGCCATATTGTGGTTTGAAGAAAGCACTTTATAATTTGATTTATTTTTTTATATTAAATCATAGCTGTGTACATTAATGCAATCATAGGGTACAATGTGCTGGTTTTATATACCATTTGAAATATTTTCATCAAACTGGTTAACATAACTTTCATGGCATTTTCTTAGTTATTGTGTTCAGACATTTACATTCTGCATTTAGTAAGTTTCACCTGTACCCTTCTAAGATGCACTGTAGGTGTAGACCCACCAATTATTCACCCTCAACCAATCTTCTCCCTTCCTCTCCCCTTTCTTGCCCCTTTCCCCATATTCTTGTGCCATAATTGAGTTATAGCTTTCATATGAAAGCTATACATTAGTTTCATAGTAGGGCTGAGTACATTGGACACTTTTTCTTCCATTCTTGAGATACTTTGCTAAGAAGAATATTTTCCAGCTCCATCCATATAAATATGAAAAAGGTAAAGTCTCCATCTTTCTTTAAGGCTGCATAATATTCCCTGGTGTACATATACCACAATTTGTTAATCCATTCATGGGTCAATGAGCACTTGGGCTTTTTCCATGACTTAACAATTATGAATTGAGCTGCAATAAACATTCTGATACAAATATCTTTGTTATAATGTGATTTTTGGTCTTCTGTATATATACCTACTAGAGGAATTATAGGATTGAATGGCAATTCTATTTCTAGATCTCTAAGTATTCTCCAAACATCTTTCCAAAAGAACCATATTAATGTGCATTCCTACCAGCAACGTAGAAGTGTTCCCTTTTCTCTATATCTGTACCAACATCTCTGGTTTGGGGATTTTGTGATGTGGGCTAATCTTACTGGAGTTAAATGATTTCTCAAAGTAGTTTTGATTTGCATTTCTCTGGTGATTAAAGTTGATGAGCATTTTTTCATGTGTCTGTAGGCTGTATGCTGTCTTCTTCAGAGAAATTTCTCTTCAGGTCCCTTGCCCACCCTGAGATGGGATCACTTGTTTTTTTCTTGCTAATACTTTTGAGTTCTCTGTGGATTCTGGATATTAACCCTTGCTGGAGACATAACTTGAAAATATTTTCTCCCATTCTGAGGGCTGTCTACTTACTTTATTAACTGTGTTCTTGGCTGTGCAGAGCTTTTTAGCTTGAACAGGTCCCAGTAGTGTATTTTTGATGCTGCTTCAATTGCCCAGAGGGTCCTCCTCATAAAATATTCACCCAGGCTGATTCCTTCAAGAGTTTTCCCTGCATTTTCTTCTAGTATTTTTATAGTTCCATGTCTTAAGTTTAAATCTTTAATCCAGTGAGAGTCTATCTTGGTTAAAGGTGAAAGGTGTGGGTCCAGGTTTAGTCTTCTAAGGTCACCAGCCAGTTCACCAAGCACCATTTGTTAAAGAGGGAATCTTTTCCCCACTGAATATTTTTAATTGGTTTGTCAAAGATGAAATAACGGTAAGTATCTTGGTTCATCTTTTAGTTCTCTATTCTGTTCCACACATCTACCTCTCTGTTTCTGTGCCAGTACCATGCTGTTTTGATCACTATCAATTTATAGTATAGTCTGAGGTCTGGTCGAGTAACTCCTCCTGCTTTGTTTTTATTTCTGAGTAATGTCTTGGTTATTTGAGGTTTTTTCTGATTCCATATGAAATGAAGTATTATTTTTTTGAGAACTTTGAAATATGACAATGGAGCTTTGATAGGAATTGCATTAAAATTGTATATTGCTTTGGGTAGTATAGACATTTTGACAATGTTGATTCTTTCCAGCCATGAGTATGGTATGTTTTTCCAGTTGTTAACATCTTCAGCTGTTTCTTTTCTTAGGGTTTCATAGTTCTCTTTGCAGAGATCTTTCATATCCTTTGTCAGGTAAACCCCCAAATATTTCAGACCAATATCACTAATGAACATTGATGCAAAAATATTCAACAAGATCCTAGCAAACAGAATCCAACAACACATCAAACAAATTATACACCATGACCAAGCGGGTTTTATCCCAGGGTCTCAAGGCTGGTTCAATATACATAAATCTATAAATATAATTCAGCACATAAATAAATTAAAAAACAAAGACCACATAATTCTCTCAATTGATGCAGAAAAAGCTTTTGATAATATCCAGCATCCCTTCATGATCAGAACACCTAAGAAAATGGATATAGAAGGGACATTTCTTAAACTGATAGAAGCCATCTACAGTAAACTGACAGCCAATATAGTATTGAATGGAATTAAATTGACATCATTTCCACTCAGATCAGGAACCATGCATGGTTTCCCATTGTCTCCATTTGTCTTTAACATTGTAATGGGAGTTTTAGCCATTGCAATTAGGGAATAAAGGGCGATCAAGGGTATCCATATAGGATCAGAAGAGATCAAACTTTCACTCTTCACAGATGATATGATTGTATATCTGGAAAATACCTGGAACTCTACTACAAAACTCTTTGAAGTGATCAAGGAATATAGCAGTTTCTCAGGTTACAAAATCAACACTCATAAATCTGTAGCCTTTATATATACTTACAATAGCCAAACTGAAAAAACAGTCAAGGACTCTATTCTGTTTATGGTAGTGCCAAAGAAATTTTTATTTGTTTTTTAAAAAATTTATTCCAGAAACTTTTGTTGAACCAACCAATTAAGTTTGGACTCAGGACAAATCGTTTCAGTCAAACAATAACCCCATGTGGTTATGTATGGGTGAGTTTGTACTCAACCATCAGATTATATTTCTTGTTTCTCTTCATCATTTCCTATTCCCACACACAAACAGGAGGAAGCTCCAAGGTTGCCATTAATTGCTTCTCTCGTAGGGTTTATTAACATACAAAAAGGAAACACATAATTAGAGTAAATAATGTTTTTTGTTTTTGTTTTTTAATTTTTTTTTTTGAGACATAGTCTCACCTTGTTGCCCTCTGTAGAGTGCAATGAAATCCTGGCTCACAGCAAACTCAAACTTTTGGGCTAAAGCTATTCTCTTGCCTCAGCCTCCTGAGTAGCTGGGATGACAGGTGCCTGCTACAATACCTGGCTTTTTTTTAGAGATGAGGTCTCTTGTTCACGCTGGTTTCAAACCTGTGAGCTCAGGCAATCCACCTGCCTTGGCCTCCCAGAGTGCTAGGATTACAGGTGTGAGCCACAATTCTTGGCCCTGTAAATAATTTAATAGAGTATATTGGCTAGAAAATTAATTCAAAATAGCTGGGATATGAATGATGACAATGGTTTGGTATCCTGCTTAAGTAAAAAAAAGATAAGGATAGAGAGAAGTCTGTGATCGTGATATATAGTAGTTTATCCATTTAGAATTCATCCGAGACATGCCAGAAATATCAGTATTAAGTTATATCTTCAAGGCTGCTGTGATCTAAATGATTGTTTCCCTAAATTCCCACATTGAAATCCTAACCTTCAAGGTGATAGTATTACAATGTGGAACCTTTGATACATTCCAATTTGTGACACTTTGGGAATAATGTTCTTATGAAAGATACTTTGTAGAGTTCCTTCACCCCTTTCATTGTGTGAGGTTATGGTTAAAAAAAAAAAAATGGTGTCCTAAGCAGGCCCTCACCAGAAACTGAATCTGCCAGAAACTTGATCTTAGATTCCCCGCCTCCAGAACTGCAAGAAATAAGTTTCTACTGCTTATAAGTCACCAGTTGATGGTATTTTGCCATACCAGCATGAATGAACTCAGGCAAGACCTTAATTAGAAATGTTGAAAGTACAAAAAATCAGAGCACCAAGTAAACTATAAGATTTATAAATTGAATAGATACTATTCAATGATAGAACACAAGACAAGATAAAGAAATAGGACAAAAATATTTCTAAAAAAATAGCAATATCAAGAAATAAAGAATGTCAAAAAGGGAAGATAAAGTCTAATATATTTGGAAGCAAGTTCATTTAAAAACCCCTATATTTAATTCCATTCCATTAATAATGCAGCACATCTGGGAAGAAGCATTTGAAAGAGAATAGTACTAAAAGAGATTTAAATATGATCATGATTAAACCCAAAAGTAGATATAATTTTGCAATGTGAATTTGGAAATATTGCAAATTTGGAGCCCAGCTCCAATGTGAGCTGGGCCACATACTCTGCCATTCATTTTCATATAGAAAGTGAAAACTATTTTTTAAGTGTTCTAAAGTGACAGTTGCCCTTGGTCAAAAATTGAAATGAACTGGAAGAGTTTCCAGGAGAACTACTTGATAGGTACACTGAAGAATAAAGTGAAAAATGTAAAATAAAACATGATTGCTAATGAATAAGATGATGCTTTAAAACCAATGAATTCAGTTTAAGGTGTTGTGCTAGGCATTATAGTCATAAAGATCAGTAATAAGATAGGATAAATAAGTTACAGTTCTTGCTCTCAGAGACACTAAAATTTAGTGAGTAAAACAGTTACTTACGCAAAGCAGTACAAATGCATGTGCAGGATAACATTATTTGGATGTACAGAGTAGGAAGGAATTCAGTAATTCTATAGAAATTTCAAGGAAGGCAATAGTCAGGGGCATTTGGAAAGGTAGTTAGTTGAGGCATAGAAAGACTAAGAAAACAGAATGGGTGGAAGGGGGTGGGCATGGCATACAAAGGGGGCAGGATGGAGGACAGGTCTAGCCAGACAAAAGGAACAGGATGGCAATGGCAGACGCTCTCTGAGGGAAAAGGTCATAACAAATGGATTCTCACAGCAAAGATCTGAATAGTTCTTTTAGCAAAAGCAACACCATTCTCACAGAGAAAAAGGTGGTTTCAACTTGGAGATGTAAATGTTTAGAATGACTGAATAGGCAGAAATAATAGTGTTTTCTAAATGCTGTAACTGCACATTTTATAACTCAGGTGATAATAATTAAGAAAGCATATTGACCTAAAGGTACTGTAGACTCAGTAGAGGTGGGGGGACAGGTTTGAAATGAGATTTGAGTAAATTCTGGCTTTGTAACTTTCTGCCTATTGACCACAGGAAAGTTATTTAGACCCTGTGAGCTTAAATTTTGTTTATTCCAAAAATAGAATAATTCCTCCTTCGTAGGTGATATTGTGGCTATGTTTTAGTGAAGTACCTTTTGTGAATCCTTTGTTACAGTGCTAGTAACAGAGTAAATACTCAATCAGTAGTACTCATAGTTTTGTTATTACTTTTATTATTTTCTAACTATATAACAATAAGGGTTAATAAATATCAGTTAACAAAAGTTAAGGATTTTAGATATATTTTATAATAAAGTATTGGTTTGTGTATTCTTTCAAATTTACTTCCTTGTCACAAATCAAACAACTAAGAAAAAAAGCATTTGTCTTTTGAATCTACCGTGACTGCAACCATATCACTAACATAGTTGCAGCAGTTCCTCAGAAATCTGAAGATGTTTTTGTTTTTTTTTTTAAAGAGACAGAGTCTCACTTTTTTGCCCTCAGTAGAATGCTGTAGCGTCACAGCTCACAGCAACCTCCAACTCCTGGGCTTAGGCAATTCTCTTGCCTCAGCCTTCCGAGTAGCTGGGACTACAGGTGCCTGCCACAACGCCCAGCTATTTTTTGTTGCAGTTTGGCCGGGATCAGGTTTGAACCCACTACCCTCAGTATATGGGGCCAGTAGTCTACCCAGTAAGCCAAGGGTGCCACTCAGAAATCTGGAGACTTTTATCTCTTCCTCTATGTTCCTACTTAAGGCCACCAGATGATATGGACCCCAGAAAAAATATTCATCATGTCATAAGTTTAACATTACATACAATATTGTAAATCAATTTCACCTTCCAAATACTGGGGTTTCATTCCTTTATAAAAGAAATGGTTTCTAATTGACATTCATTGACCAACTTGGTGTGAAGATTATCAAATTATATGCCAAAGTACACTGAAAATGCTTGAGCCTATCTGAAATATCTTGAAAAACTAATATTTTCTTCAGTCAGTAATCTAACACAATGAAGCATCTTTCAATTTAATTTAATTTAAACTTCCATGTTTAATTTCTATTTGCTACCAGGCACCATGTGAGAGGAAATGGGGGAAATTCATTTCTGGGCTTTTCATTCCTCAGCTCCTGTTTAACATACCTCTTAAATCCATCCCCATCCTCTTCCAGCCCATGGTTTTCTCCTTATCTATGCACAATAGAGCTCTTCAAAAACACCTAGTCTCTCCCTTCCTTATTTCATCTCTTTCTCCTTTGATCCATTTAGTGACATCACTGTGGGGTAAAACATGTGCCACTTTTCCACCTCAGATATGTTTATTGAGTTCCCAATTGCCTCTAGGAAATAAATAGTTGACTTTCTCACCCTACATGAAAGATCACATATAGCCCAACCTATCCAACCTGTCCAATTCTATCATTCTCCTTTAACTCCAGTCTCGGTTGTCTCTGCAGTGACCATCAAATATTCTGTGTTTCTACTTCAAGTCTCATTTTTAGTGTAATTTTCCTCCCAATCAAGAGGTTCGCCCCTATCAACTAAATCCCACATATCCAAAGGTCTATGTCCAAAAAACAATAGGAGTTTAATATCTTACGGAAGAGACACTGGTATGCCCCAGACATGAGTTTGAGGTCTGGCTCCATTGTGTACTTCAATATTAACCTTGGGAAATTACTTAATTCAGTTATTCTAATCTATAAAATTACTAAAATAATAGTATTACTTTCTTCATAGTGCTGCTTTGAGGGTTAAATAAGATAATGCAATTATACCAGTTCCCAGCATAAAAGATAAGTGAATATTTGCCATTTTATATCTTTTTTTACTCATTTAAATTATTTTTCTAAATTTGTAGTTCATAAAAGTTAGCTATTCAATATTATCACAACTAGGTAAAAATATAGTTTAAGAAAAAAATTGCAAAAGTATGTCCTAAACATTAAAAACTGACATTTTGGGGATGAAATTATGAATAATTTTGCTTTTTATCCAATTACATATACCTTAAACATTTATGTAATTTATATGCTTAGTTTTCATTATTGAAATAATTTTTCTTTAAAAATATTTAAATTAAAGTGACAGACAATAACAAGCGTTGGTATGGATGTGGAGAAAATAGAACCCTCACACATTGCTAGTGGGAATGCAAAATAGTGCAGCCATGTGGAGTATGGCAAGTCTCTCAAAATATGGAACTAAGAGCATTACTACATGACCCTTCAATTCCACCCTTACATATCTACATGATGACATATATCTACAACAGAATATATGTAACATATCTTCACACAGGATATGTATAACATATGTGCATAAATGTTTGTAGCAGTATTATGCATTGTAGCCAAAAAAGTGAAAACAACTCAAATATTCAAAAGAAGAATAAATACATCAGATGTACTATGTCCATATGAGTACTATTCAGCATGTAAAGGAATAAAGTGTTGATGTATGCTACAACATGGATGAACTTCAAAAACATTCAGCTAATAGAGAAGAGCCAGGCACAAATGGTCCCATTTATATGAAAGTCCAGAATTGCCAAATCTGTTGAGACATATTAAAGGCTGCCTAAGGCTAGGGGTGGATGGAGAGAAGGAAGGATGGGAGAATTCAAGGTGACTACTAATGACCACAAAATTTGTGGGCAATGACAAAAATGTTTTAACATTAGATGGTGGCAATGGCTGCAAATATATAATGGTTCAGCCACTTTAAAAAAAAGTTTGGCATAATTGAAGCCATCTACAACAAGCCCACAGCTATACTGAATGGTATAAACTCAAAGCTTTCCACTTAGAACTGGAACCAGACAAGAATATCCACTATCACCACTATTATTCAACATAGTGCTAGCCAATGCAATCGAGCAAGAAAAGAATATCAAGGGAATCCAAATGGGAGCAGAGGAGGTCAAACTGTCCCCCTTTGCTAATGATACGGTCTTATATTTAGAGAACCCCAGAGACTCAACCACAAAACTCTTGGAAGTGATCAAGAAATACAGTAATGTGTGAGGATGTAAAATCAATGTCTACGAATGAGTAGCCTTTGTATACAGCAATACAGCCAAGTTGAGAAGCAAATCAAGAACATAATTCCCTTCACAGTTGCTTCAGATAAATGAAACACTTAGGAATACACCTAAAAAAACAAGTGAAATATCTTTCTAAAGAGAATTATGAAACCCTAAGAAAAGAATTTGCAGAAGATACTAATGAATGGAAGAACATACCATGCTCTTGGCTGGAAAGAATCAACATTGTGAAAATGTCGATTTTACCCAGAGCAATCTACACATTCAATGTAATCCTCATTAAAATATCAACATCATGTTTTGAAGAACTGGAAAAAACAGTACTTCATTTTTTATGGAACCAGAAAAATCCCTGTATAGCTAGGGCTACTCTTAGCAATAAAAATAAAGTTGGAGGCATCACACTACCAGACTTCAGGCTTATCACAAGTCCACAGTCATCTAAACAGCATGGTATTAGCACAAAAATAGAGACATAGACATATGGAACAGAATAGAAAACCAAGAGGTGAAACCAGTCTCTATTTGCCATCTGATCTTTGATAAACCAAAGCTGGGAAAACTGTATAACCACATGTAAAAGACAAAAACTTGACTCACACTTTTCACTCCTTACAAAAATTGACTCATGATGAATAAGAGACTTAAATCTAAGACACAAAATGATAAAAATCTTAGAAGAATGTTTGGGGAAAACTCTTGATGATGTTGAACTGGGGAAAGATTTTATGACAAAGACTTCAGTGGCCATTGCAACAACAACAAAAATTAACAAATAGGTCTTAATTAAGCTGAAAAGTTTCTGAACATCTAAGAATACAACAAATAAAGCAAAAAGACAACCTTCAGAATGAGAAAAGCTATTTTCAGGGTATCAATCTGACAAAGGGTTGATAACTAGAATCTACAGAGAACTCAAATTAATAAACAGAAAAAGAGTGAACAGTCCCGTCTACCTCTAGACTCTAGGCAAGAAATAGGAACAGAACCTTCTCTGACAAAGGCAGATGAATGGCTTACAAACATTTAAAAAAAATTCATCATTCCTGATTACCAGAGAAATGCAAATCAAAACCACCTTGAGATATCACTTAACCCCATTGATAAAAGCCCATATCACAAAGTCTCAAAGCTGCAGATGCTGGAGTGGATGTGAAGAGATAGGAACATTTTTATGCTGCTGGTGGGACTGCAGACTAATACAACCTTTTTGGAAGGAAGTATGGAGAATCCTCAAAGAGCTCAAATTAGACTCTCATTTGATCCTGCAATCCCATTACTAGGCATCTACCCAGAAGGACAAATAATCCTTTTATCATAAGGACATTTGCACTATACTGTTCAATGCAGCTCAATTTACAAAGACCAAAATGTGGAAACAACCTAAATGCCCACCAACCCAGGAATAGATTAATGAGCTGTGGTATATGTATACCATGGAATACTATTCAGCCATTAAAAAAGATGGAGACTTTATATCTTTTGTATTAACTTGGCTTGAAGTAAAACACATTCTTCTCAGTAAACCATCACAAGAGTGAAGAAGCAAGAATCCAATGTACTTAATTCTAATATGAAGGCAATAGATAATCTAAAACAAGAGAAAGGGGAAGGGATGGGGATTATGGTATATGGCACAACTCTTGGGGGTGGGGCACAATTATAAGAGAGACTTTACCTAACAACTGCAATCAGTGTCACCTAATTCTTTGTACCCTCAGTGAATCCCTCTCCACAAAAGGATTCATGAGAATCCCAATAACTTCAATAACATGCAAACTTTGGGCATCTGAATGCACAAAAGATTATTTTGAGAGTGAATAAAGAAACTGGTACACTATATCCTCATTTTCACACTGTAGCTCCTGATTAGGAAAAAAAAAAAAAGAAAAAAGAGAACAGCTTATCAGTTTATCACCATGTTAAAGCTAGAGATACCATAGTCCCAGTGATCTTATCTCTAGGTATCCAGTGATCACATATCTCCACTTAAAGATTTGCATCCAGATGTTCATATCAGGACTTTTAACAATAGCTGAAAAGTGGAAACAAAGCACATGTCCATCAATCAACGGATGAATAAATAAAATGGGAATGTATATAAACCTATGGAATTGCACAATTAACTCTGGTAAATTTTTGATATGTAAATTGTACTTCAAAATAGTTGTTTTTTGAAAAAACAGATTTAGATTTCATTCAACAATGAGAAACCAGTTGTTTGTAAATGAGAAAAATTGTTGAAAACAATTTGCCAGTAGTTATTAAGAATTATTCAGAAAAAGGTGATACTTAAAGGGGAGGAGCAAGATGGCAGCTGAGTAACAGCTTCCTTGCAACTGGGCACGGTGAGACTGGGGAGAGAAGACTTCTCTGGCTTGCGGGATCTTCCCAGAAACATCTCTTTGGGGACACGGAGATAGCATGAGGAAGGCAAAAGCAGTGGAGAACTGGCAAGTGGTTGTGAATGTTCTCTTGGTCTATCCTGCCAGCAGCTATAAGTACAGCAGCAGTGAGATTGCAAACTGGAAAGGCCTTACCTATGAGCTGTTTGGGTTTTTCTGGGCTTGGCACTCAGTTGAACTACCTTGGGAGAACTTGGGAAAGAGTGCGGAGGTTTTTGAGCCACCAAGCCAGTTGGAGCTACCAGTATTTGGTTGTGGGCCATGTGGAGCCATTGTGGGAGAACTGCCCCAGCAAGCTCCACCCTCAGGGTTGCAGAACAAGCATCGGGCTGGAGCCAGTAATCTAGTGACTGAGCAGACTAAAGGTGGGGACTGAGATGCCTTGCACCCTTAGCCCTCAAGGGCATAGAGTGAGAATGGTTTTGGCATACTGGGTAAGTGGATAGTCACTTAAGGAGTGATCCTAGTGAAAAGCACTTTCCTGGGAAAGATTCTGCTTAGCCCAAGTTAGCAATTTAAAGTGCCTTCTAAGTGGGTTGAGGAGGATTTAGGCTCTCCACCCTGTGGGGTTTGAGAAATAATTAGAGGCCTCTAGTCTCCATTTCGTACTGCCATATCAGCATTGTGATTAACATATCATACCCCAGAAGATCATCTGTTGCCCAGACAAAATTCAGCAAGATATATATACTGCTTTGTTTTTGGTTTTGTTTTGTTTTTTGTTTTTTTGTTTTTAATTTCAACATTTTCCCTATAGATTTTTCTTTTCTTTCTTTTTCTTCCTTTTATTTCTTCATTTTTCTAGTTTAAATATAATTTTCCATTGTTGCCTTTTTCAACAATTAGAACTTTATTTTTGCTAGTGTTTCTACCCCTATTATTTGGTTTTTCCCCCAATTTTATCCCATAAAGTTTTTGGTTTGCTTGTTTTGGTTTGATTTATTGCATTTTTGTCTTTCCTCTCTACTTGGTGGAGGTGGGGTACTGTGTCCAAGCAGGCTGGCAAAGAGCTGCTGACCTAACCACCCAATCTGGGACCCCCAGAGGTTGGGGATTCTTAAGGTTGAGTCAAAGTACCCTACTGTACACCTATATTGCTCCTGTCCCCCTCTTTCTGTAACTCTCTCTTTTTTGTCAATAGTCGCTCTATGTATCCCCTCTCCTTTCTTCTTTCTCTTTTTTCTTTTCTTTTCTTTTTTTTTTTTTCTTTCTTTTTCCCCTTCTTGCTCTTCAATCTGCTCATCTTTCTGGTCCTGCACCAAAAGGACTCATCGAAACCTTAGTCCACAGGCATGGCAACTTAAAGAGCAAGAGGAAGTAAAAGGAAAATTAGGACAAAGAAACAGATAAAAGAAATCACTCATGTGAAAGAAACAGCAGAAAAATTCTGGCAACATGAAAAACCAGTCCAGAGCACTCCCCCACTCCAGGGACCATGAGGTAGCTACTGCAGAAGATTCCACCTATAAAGAAATGTTAGAAATGACAGAAAGGGAATTTAGAACACAGATCATGAAAACAATAAAAGAAATGATAGAAACAATAAAGGAAATTACTGATAAAGTGGAAAATGACCAAAAGGAAACCCAAACAGAATCAAATAAAAGATGAATGATATGAAGGATATAGAAAAGACATAGTAGAGCTAAAGGAACTGAAGCAGTCAATTAGGGAACTTAAAGATGCAATAGAAAATATCTATTGCAAAGATTAGACCATGCAGAAGAAAGAATCTCAGAGGCAGAGGACAAAGCTCTTGAGATATCTCAGATAGTTAAAGAGGCAGAAAAGAAGAGAGAGAAAGTAGAACATTCACTGACAGAATTATGGGACTTTATGAAGCATTCAAACATACAAGTTATAGGTATCCCAGAAGGGGAAGAAGAATGCCCCAGGGGAATGGAAGGCATACTAGAGAATATTATAAATGAAAATTTCCCAAATATCACAAAAGATTCTTACACACTCCTTTCAGAGGGATATTGGACCCTGGGTCACCTCAAATCTAACAGAGCTTCTCCAAGATACATTGTGATGAACCTGTCCAAAGTCAAGACAAAAGAAAAGTTTCTTTAGTCTGCCAGGAATAAGCGCCAGTTGACCTACTGCACCAAATCCATCAGAGTGACTGCAGACTTCTCTAATGAAACTTTTCAAGCAAGAAGACGATGGTCATCTACCTTTAATCTACTTAAACAGAATAATTTCCAGCCCAGAATTTATCCTGCTAAGCTAAGCTTTAAAATTGATGAGAAATCAAATCATTCACTGATATACATTGAGGAAATTCACCACAACAAGACCAGCTCTACAGGAAATACCTCAACTTTTTTTACACACTGACCATCACAATGAATTAACAGCAAAGCAAGAACTCAGAAATTAAAGGACAGAACCAAACTTCCAAAATGATGCAAAAGATAAAACAAAGCAATGGACTCTCACAAAACAAGATGAATAAAACACTACCACATTTATCAATTATCTCAATAAATGTTAATGGCTTATCTTCCCCACTAAAGAGGCATAGATTGGCTGACTGGATTAAAAAACACAAGCCATCCATTTGCTGTTTGCAGAAAACATACCTAACTTCAAAAGACAAATTAAACTTCAAGTTAAGGGTTGGAAGACAATTTTTCAGGCAAACAGAATTCAGAAGAAAAGAGGAGTTACAATCTTATTTGCAGATACATGTGGATTTAAAGCAACTAATGTCAAAAAAGACAAAGATGGTCATTTATATTGGTCAAGAGAAAAATACAAGAAGAAGACATTTCAATTTTAAATATTTTTTCACCCAACTTAAATGCTCCCAGATTCTTGAAACAGACCTTGCTCAGTCTTACCAATATGATATCCTATAACACCATAATAACAAGAGACTTTCACACTCCTCTTACAGATGGGGACAGATCCTCTAAACAGAAATTAAACAAAGATATAAGAAACTTAAGTGAGACCCTAGAACAACTATGCTTGATAGATGCATATAGAACACTCCATTGTTTAAGGTAAAGAATATAAATTCTCATCACCCCATGCAGCATTCTCCAAAATTGATCATATCCTAGGACACAAAATAAACTTCAACAGAATTGAAAGAATTGAAATTTTACCTTATATCTTCTCAGACCACAAGGCACTAAAGGTGGAACTCAATTCCAACAAAAACATTCAACCACACAAAGGCATGGAAATTAAACACCTTCTGTTGAATGACAGCTGGATGTGGGAAGAGAAAATAAGTAACTTGGCCAAAGTCGCAGAGCTTATGAGTGGCTTGAGTAGCTAGTAAGGGTGTAAGCCTGGGTTTTCTGATTGTGTTTTTTGTTTTTGGTTATAGTTGTCATCATTTTTATTTTGTGGGCCCAGGCTGGATTCGAACCTGCCAGCTCTAGTGTCAGTGACTGACACCCTAGCTGCTTGAGCTACAGGCTCCAAGCTGGCTTTCTGATTTTAAAACCCATATTCTTTCAAAGCCTCTAAACCCCCTTACAGTGTTCTCTTATTTCCTCTCTTTCTCCTCCTCCCTCCTTCTCAATTTCCCTAACTCATTACCTGGCCTCAGCTTGGATCCCTCCTCAGTCACATCCTAAATTGGATTAGAAACTGGTCTCTTCAGTTCCTTACTTAATATTATCTCTCCTCATCACAGAGTGTTTTATTTCTGTGTTTACTTATCTTTGTCCTTCAGAGCTCCAAAGCTATAGCCTTTTGTCACTATAACTCTGGCACCTAATATTATATTCCGTGCATAGTAGATACTTGGCAAATTTTTGTTAAATGCATTAGCAAATGAATGAGTGAATAAATGAATGCTGTTGATTAATTTATTATGGCAGGAAATAGAAGTGATTAGTGACTGTGTAACTAAGTCATGTTAGTTACAACTTACCAACTGTCTATTTAGCATTTATTATTTCTAAATATTTACCAAGTCTTAGGGATCCAAAGATTAATATGGCCCAGTTTCTTTCCAGGCCGTACGAAGATAGGTGCAATGTAGGTATACATTTGAGTACCATAGTATAGTATTTTACACGTCATATTACTCATATTAGCAATAACAACTAGGTGCTGAGTTTTACTGCAGTGTAGAGAATCCATAATTCTATGTATAAGATGTCTTATTTTTTGAAAGAAACTTAGAGAATTTTAGCCTTGATATGTTCCTGAACTAGCTCATATAGCTTATTTTGGTCCTTATTGAAAGTTTTTATATGCTTGAAGTCTTTACAAAGAATTAAGGACTTCCTGATGGCACCCATTGTTTCTTAGGATGCTACCAGAAACCCTACTCAAATTTAAGCTATTTGAAGAAACAGGTTTCTTGTTTCTGTAAATATTTGAAGTATCAATAAAATAACCAGAGGCAGACAAGCTCTAATACTCAAATAAAATATTCATTTCTTTCATGTCATTCTGATTTTCCTCACTTCAAATAATTGTGGTCTGACATATTGATTATCCATTCTTGGCCATGAGGGGACTTTTACACTCCTATTGATCTAACTGTTTCGTTTAGGGGAGTTTGTTTATATAGATGTCATATGATGCTTCAGAAAAGTTGTAGTTCAAAAAGACGTGTAACCCCATTAAACTAACCTTTACTGTGCTGTGACAGCTTCATGTTCAATGGAATAGACCTCATGCTCAGAGTCTTCCCTGGAAGGGCACCACCTTCCTGATCTGTCTGCTATAGGCATTAAAAGTTGAGGGCTAATGCCAGGTGTCTTCCACTGCAGTATCTCTACTTAGCAATACTTGTTGGAATATTTAATTAACTTTATTAGATTTAATAAATGCATAATTTACACATTTTAGAATTCCTTTAAGTGTACAATGCAATGATTTTTAGTAAGTTTACTGAATTGTGTAACTATCATCATAATCCAGTTTTTATTATTCCAGGATTCCCCACACTCATTTTTAATGTCCATTCCCACCTCCAGCCCTGGGCATCCACTAATCTACTTCCTGTCTCCTGATATTTGTCTTTTGTGAATGTTTTATATAAGAGGAAACATAATATGCAGTTATTTACATTCAGCTTTTTTCAGTTCACATAATGATTTTGCGATGTATCCACATTATCTATTTATCAGTAGTCCATTCTCTTTTACTGCTGAATAGTATTCAAGGTATGATGTTCCAGATTTGTTTCTCTATTCACCATTTCATGGGTATTTGAGTTGTTTTCACTTTGGGGCTATTATTAATAATGATGCTAGGCACACTGTGTTCAAGTTCTTTTCTAGGCACATATTTTCACCTCTCTTGAGTAGATACCTAGGAATGAAATTGCTGAGTCATAATAGGAACTCCAGGTTTAATATTTTAAGAAACTGGAAAACTGTTTCAAAGTGGCTGCATTATTTTATATTCCTACCAGTAATGTATGAGAGTTTTTCACAGCCTTGCCTTCACTGATTATTGTCTTTTTGATTAGAGCCTTTCTAATCATTTTATGCACCTATTAGCTATTTGTATATCTTGGCTAAACATTTATTCAAATCATTTGCCTATTTTAAAATTGAATTATTTTTCTCCTTACTGTTGAGTTATAAAAGTTCTTTGTTTATTCTTTGTACATCAGATAAGTGATTTGCAAATATTTTATCCCATTCTGTGGTTAATTTAACTTTTTTGAACAATGTCTTTTGAAGAGCATAGTTGTTACTTTTGATGAAGTATAATTTTTCTTTTACATTGTCAACTCCTAGTTTTGATGTCCTATCTAAGAATTCTTTGCCTGACCCAAAGCCAAACATTTTTCTTATGTTTTATTCTAAAATCTGTATAATTTTAGCTTTTACTTAGCTTAAATCGCTCATCCATTTTGAGTTATTTAGATTTTAGCTTAGATCGCTCATCCATTTTGAGTTATTTTACCCATGTAATGTGAGATGAGTCTAAATTCATCTTTTTTACTTATGACTATTTAATTGTGTCCATGCCATTTGTTGAAAAGACTATATTTTTCTCCACTGAAATGACTTGCCACCTCTGTTGAATATCAATTGACCGTAAACCTAAGAGTTTGTTTCTGGACTCTCAAATCTATTCCATTGATCTCTATGTCTATCTTTATGCCAGTGCCATACTGCCTTAATACATAAGTTTCAAAAGATGACAAAAATTTATCACCTAAGAGATTGCTTGAGAATGACTGAATTCGCTCTGCATTACAAAAAAAAAAAAGTAGTTATCCCATCCATACATATTGCAAGAAACAACAAAGTATAAGTGGATGAGGAAAATATAAGGAAAATGAGAGTGGAAAAAAAACAAATCAAACAGGATTATTACACAGAATCCATACCCTATATGTCTTCTACATTTTTGGTTTTGACTATTCTTATGACTCTAACTTTGCCAATAATTTTTATTTACAGCATTATAACTTACAATGCACTCCCTATTCTGCTTAAATATAAATCTCTGAATTCTTTGTTACCTTATAAGTGAAAAGTTTGGTTGAAAAAACAATATTTATATAGTAATGACATAAATAGTAAAACATCTGTGCCAAGATTATGAAACATGGTCAAACATTCTTTATCTGACATTATAGATGTACAATCAGCAATGTAGAGGACATATTAGTAAAGATTCAGTGTAATAATTGTGTTTGATTTATATTTTCCACTCTCATTATCCTTAGTCTTTCCTCACCCACTTATAGTTGTAGTTGTAGTTAGTTCTGTAAGTTACAGGACATATGCATGAAATGTATCTAATAAAATAATACAGTCCAATTTTTTAGTAAAAACACAACTAGTTTTAATTCTGGACTACAGGGAATTTTATTCTGTTCATGTTCATAAAAAAGGGGTTCTATAATAAACATCATCCTCACCAAAACCTTGGCTTTAAGTAAAGCAAGAAGTTTTAGTTTTTCTAACTATATTCTGCAATATAGGCCAACTGCAATTAGTATATTCCAGTCTTTGCAGAAGTCAGGTAAAGAACGTTTGACCCTCTTTGGTTAATCCTGAGACAGATGTTTTACTATGTAAGCAATTACTATGTAAATATTATTCTTTTTTCAACCAAATTTTTTGAGGTATAAGATAGCAAGAAATTCAGAAATTTACATTTGAGAAGAATCTGCAGTGCAGTGACATTATAAGTTACTATCAAAACTCCATATTTTAATAAACTTGAGCAAGGAGTTGGATTAATGTGTTTTTGTAAAGGAGAGAAAACTAATAGAATGTTTGACTTGTCAAGATAATTTACCCTATTCTCTTCTGTGGAGATGGGGTGAGAGAAAACACGGAAGTCCAAATGAACCTCAAGCATGAATTCACTGTATTTTGCATAGAGAGGTTGCAAATCTAGACATAACCTCTCTCTTTCACCTGCTAAAACCTGCTTAGCAGATATTCATGATATCTGCTAAGAGAGATATCATGAATGATTATTATATATATTTATCTACATTATTTAATTATACATGATGACATAATATGAAAGAACATTTAGATATTTATCAAAAAACTAGATCCATTTTAGTTAACTAATATTAAAATTCTATCAGAAAATACAAACACAATGGGGATCTTCACTCCATTCCCAAAGAAAACTGTTGGCTGCTGAGAGGTGTGACTCTCCCAGGTACAAAGAGGGTATACATAACCTCACAAGGCTGCTGAATACCAAATGAAGTCAGTATTCTTTCTGGTACTGTTTACCTTGTGTCAAAAAATCAAGGTCATTAGGAAAAAAGTAGTTCTCAGAATGGGTAGACTTTTTCTCAATTAACTGGTGAATAAGAAATGCAGAGTATTATCAAGCACTGTGTCTGGGGAGGGTATTGTCAGACCATGGATCAGTCCAGTTTAAGAGCCATTCCGCCTGTGAGGAAAGAGCTAGGGAAGATGCTTTTTCTTGAGCCTGGGTACAATGTGCAATCACCATGTTGCATAAAACTGGAAGAGGATTTACCCAGCATTGGGTGACAACTAAACTTGGCCAGGTTATGCAAGAAGACTTGAGAAAAGTGCCCCAAAAGATACTTTTATCATGATGGCCTAAGCTTTGGTGCTTTATTAAATAAGTCTTGAGAAATGTAATAATAATTTTCTAGTAATTCTATTCTGTCATGTTTGGGAAACTAGATTCAGTCACTTTTATGCTTATGAAGAATTTTCCTGTAATACATAAACCAAAGTCTGCCCTTATTGTGCCTCCTTTTATCTTTGGATTTCAATAGACAGGACTGTGTTGTCTGATCTGGATTCTGTCAAAATAAGAAAGATTTTCTTCTGAGAAGGAGAAAGAATAATATAGAAAGAAATTCATTTAAAGTAGACTATTGTAATAAAAAAATAAATAAATAAAGTAGACTATTGGCCAACATTGCCAAAAACCGGTCTCTCCTTTGTGTCTCATCTAATGAGTGGCTAGCAACAGTTTCACACAACTGTCTCTTCACTAAGATTAGCCCACAGCATAGAAAAACTTCCTTAGAAATAATCTCTTCATTATTCTATCCCAACTCCATGTGCTTTGAGCACAGTCTCCCCACATCCTTGGCTAATGTATGCTTGAGGCTATGGGTTTTAAAATATGCCCTTGGAAGTGTAAGGCAGTTGTTTTCAAAGCATGGTCTCTGTACCAGCAGAGACAAATTTCCTATTAAATTTGGATAGAAATACTGAGTCTCAGGCTCTACGAAGATCTAATAAATCTGCAGTGTGGAGGGTGTCCCATTGTATTCCATATTTTGACAAGTCCTTCAGATGACTTAGATGTACTAATGCTGAAGAAACACTTTGTAAGGCACCAGGAATGTCTGTTTTAGTAAAACAAATTGATGTTTGTGTACAAAAAGACTTACAACCCTGAAACAGTAAAATGCTGTGGATTTATGATGTCTTTCAGGTTTAGATTTTGTATCATTGCCAAAGTCTGGTAGAGAAAATCAGCAAATATATTGTTGAACTGAATAGCACGATCAACCAAATGAATCTAATGGATAATTATAGAATACTTCATCCAATATCATAATGCACATTTTTCAAACACACATGAAACATTCACCAAAATAGACCACATTTAGGACTATAAAACATAATTCTTTTAATAAATTAAAAAGAATAGACATTGTGCAAATTATGCTTTTACACCATAATGGAATTAAACTGGAAAGCAATAGTAGAAAAATACCTGAATAAGTATTTGGGGATTAAACAGCACACACTTCTCAAGAACAAATGAGTTGAAAGAGAAAGGTCAAGAGAAGTTTTTTGTTGTTGTTGTTGTTGTTGTTTTTTTGTAGAGACAGAGTCTCACTTTATCGCCCTGGGTAGAGTGCCGTGGCGTCACACTGCTCACAGCAACCTCCAGCTCTTGGGCTTAAGCGATTCTCTTGCCTCAGCCTCCCGAGTAGCTGGGACTACAGGCGCCCGGCACAGCGCCCGGCTATTTTTTGTTTGTTTGTTTTTGCAGTTCCGAGGCCGGGCTTGAACCCGCCACCTTTGGTATATGGGGCCGGCGCCCTACTCGCTGAGCCACAGGAGCCGCCCTATGTTTCTGTTTTGCAGTTCGGCCAAGGCCGGGTTTAAACCTGCCACCTTCCGTATATGGGGCTGGCGCCCTACTCGATGAGCCACAGGTGACGCTTGGGAGAACCCTTTTAAAACTCAAAATATCTTATAGGCCTCTTCTTCGAGAACTCTTGGTACCCACTCTACTAACTAGAGTTAAGGCCCAGGCAGGGTCAACCCAGGTCCTCTGCCCCAGACCAACTGGGCAGTAGTTGCAGTGGAAATCCCTGAGTGAGTGACACAGGGTGGGGAAGGGAAGGGGTGAGGAGTTATGGGGAGAACAGAGCTTCAGCCTTCACCCATCACTGGTCAAGAAGAGGATGATTCTGGGGAGGGAGGAGACCCTGTAGCCTCTGCGATTCTGGGGAGGGGTGGGCAGATGGCCAAGCGACTGCATCTCTGGCTGCAGCCTCTTCCTGCTTCCTTTGACTTGTCCTAGCTCACAGCTCCCCCCTCCCTAAGCCTCCTACACACTCACTTTCACATCCAAAAACCAGAAGCCCCAAGTACACCCTCCTCAAATTCCTGCCTCTCCACTAGCCACCTACAAACTCTCTAGCCACACCCATTCTCACCTCTTGCCACCAACATTTTAAAATAAACTTTCTATTTTAGAACAGTTTTAGATTTACCAAAAAATTACCAAGATAGTATAGAGTTCCCATACATCCCACACCCAATTTTATGTTTTTTTTTTTTTTTCAGGAGAGCAACGGGGTGCCCTGGTAGTCTTTGCAGCCTGTTTCCTTTCCCATCATCTTCCTATCATTTGTAGAGGATATATGTATACAGACATCTGTTGCCTGTGATCTATCTTCTTCTCTCCCCCATTTAACCTGGCATTGCTCTGGCTAAGATCATCAATGATTCCCTAAGTTGCCAAATTCAGTGGATCCACATTTCTCAGTTACCTTGACTGGTAGGAGTTGTGGCCACTGGTCACTGTTTTCTGAGAACCTGCCTCCTTTCAGCCACTGGCTGCCTCAGAAATCCACATACCCAGCTTTCTCAGAGGGTGGGCGACTGGTAAGTGCCTCCCACCAGGCTTCATGTCTGCCACCCCCTAGGATTGATCACCCTTCAAATTACTGACATGTCTCCCCACACACACTGGGAGCCTGGTCCCATGGTTTCTAGATCCTCTGAGTAGAAAAGATGAGAATAAGGGTGGATTCAGATGCAGAAACTGATCCCTTGCTGTGTGACCTTGGCTAAAACACTTCCCCTGTGTGAGCTTCCTTTGATAACCTGTTGTGTGGATAAAATGTTACTGGTTGGAGGCTTAGAAAAGAGAACCCCCACCCTTCCTTCTCATGGCCCCACCCTCCTCCCTCCACCCCCACTTTCCAGTTCTGTGCTCCCCCACACCTCTGAGGAAGCTTTCTAGGCTGGGGGGAGCCTGCAAAACCTTCTCTGGCTCCATGTTGCCCCTGCAAGCATACCTTGAACGTGCCCCCTCTTTGTTACAAAACTCACAGCACTTCCCAGGTATCTGCCCCTGGTGCTGGGCCAGACACTTTTTTTTTTTGAGACAGTCTCACTGTCATCCTTAGTAGAGGGCTCTGGCATCAGAGTTCACAGCAACCTCAAACTCTTGGGCTTAAGTGATTCTCCTGCCTCAGCCTCCTAAGTAGCTGGGACTACAGGTGCCTGTCATAATGTCCAGCTATTTTTAGAGATAGGGTTTCGCTCTTGCTGAGGCTGGTCTCGAACTGGTGAGCTCAGGCAATCCATCTGCCTCAGCCTCTCAAAGTGCTAGGATTACAGGCATGAGCTACCACTCCCAGCCTTGGGTGAGCCATTTTTATTCACATTAGTTATGTTCCCAATAAGCTTATTGCTAATGGTGTGCCCTTAGCCTAGTTGCTTGACCGGTCTTGAATTGCTGTCTTCAACTATAATATGGGGATGATATTGACGGTACCTACCTCCTAGGGTCAGTTTGAGGATGTTTTACATTTTATTTTATCTTATTTTTTTTTTCTTTGAAACAGAGACTCACTATATCACCCTCAGTAGAGTACTGTGGCATCACAGCTCACAGCAACCTCAAACTCTTGGGCTTAAGTGATTCTCTTGCCTCAGCCTCCCAAGTAGCTGGGACTCTAGGTGCCGACCACAGCACTGGGCTATATTTTATTTTATTTTATTTTATTTTTGAGACAGAGCCTCAAGCTGTCACCCTGGAGAGAGTGCTGTGGCATCATAGCTCACGGCAACCTCCAACTCCTGGGCTCAAGCAAGTCTCTTGCCTCCACCTCCCAAGTAGCTGGGACTACAGGCGCCCGCCACAACTCCTGGCCATTTTTTGGTTGCAGCCGTCGTTGTTGTTTGGCGGGCCCGGGCTGGAATCGAACCCACCAGCTCAGATGTACGTGGCTGGCACCTTAGCCCGTTGAGCCACAGGCACTGAGCTTATTTTATTTTATTTTTAAGACAAAGTCTCTGTCTGGCGCCCTGACTAGAGCACTGTGGCATTATAGCTCATAGCAACCTCAAATTCTTGGGCTTAAGAAATACTCTTGCCTCAGTTTTTCTATTTTTAGTAAAGACAGGGTATCACTATTGCTCAGGCTGGTCTCGAACTTCTGAATTCCAGTGTTCCACCCACCTCACCCTCCCAGGGTGCTAGGATTACAGGTATGAGCCACCATGCCTGGCCTGGTGGATTTTCCACAATTGGCTCCAGATGGGAGCATGTGATCCAGGCTGGTTGGGTGACTACTTCAGGGATGGACTCGTGACCCAAGTCACTTCAAAGGGTGTCAGCACTGGGACTTTGGCTGGAAACATGAAGAAAGCCTCTCTCTGTCCACTGGGGCTGCTGAGCCGGCAGTGTATGGGTTTGGTGTTGGGGGGCGCCATACTTGCCAATAATGGGAGAGCCTCCTGAGAATAAAGCCAGCACCGAGGAAGGCAGAGCTGAGATGAGAGAGAACAAGATTCCCAGGAACATCCATGGCTACCTGGATCCATCCAGGTCTGGAGCCATTAACTTCCTCAGTTAAATTAGCTCTTTTTACTAGCCTGAACTGCAGCTGAAAAGAGTCCTTCCTAATCTACCTAGTCCTCAAGTAGTAATCACATTTGTCAGTGGCAAGGGACATGGGTGAAACCTTCTAGTGCCCACAACCCTGAGCAGAAGGATTCAGTCTTGTCCTGGGATACTTGCTGACCACTTTGAAGTGACTCCTGCCTGTACAACCTCCCAAGCAGCTGGTCCTGGGCTCCAGACTTCTCAGGCTCCCAGTTAGCAAGCTAACCCTGTGATGCCTGCAGCCTTAGTCCCCTGCCCTCCTCTCAGGTCCCAGTGAGAGGGCCCCATCCTCCACACGCAGAGTGAGCTTTGGATTCAGGCCAACTCAGATCCCTGGGTGACCTGCTGCCAGCCCTCCAGCCCATCAGCTCTTTCCTGTGGCGGAGCTGCTAGGAGAGTTCTGGGACTGTGTGTGTACCATGTCCATGTGGGGCCAGGGCTGAGGAGGCAGTGACAGAATTGCCTTGATACTCTGGTGAAAGTTCCTCACCCACCACCGCCTCTCTCCCTGCTGATTCCAAATGAGCTCAAGCAGCTCTGAGCTGGGAAAGGCCTCCCCCCACTCCCGAGCCCTCTGCCTCTCCATTTGCCCACTCAGCCCCCTGCCATGGGCTCTGCCCCCTCGACTGGGGAAACTGTACTTCCAAAGGGTGCTAATGGCCTCCCTGCCTGACACGAGGGCATTCATTTCCCAGTTCCCACAGCCTCCACCCGCACAGCCTTGCACCCTACCTTTGGAACACTGTGATCCTTGCAGCTCTGTGGTGGGGGCACACAGGGGCTGGGAAGGAAGGGTTGCCTTGGCCTTGGATCCTTGGAGCAGCAAGCCCAAGCCATTCTGGCTGGGTGGCGCTGAATAGGTTCCTTGTCCTCTCTGAGCCTCAGTTTCCTCATCTAAAATACTGTTGCCTTTAATAAAATCTCCCCTAAAGGTGTTATGATGCTTAAATAACATTTAAGTGATTTACGTGTCCAGCACCCAGAGTGAGGCAGCCTGCAGAGGAGGTGCCTACGGATTGCTTTGATGCCCCTCCACCAGGGAGATCTTGCACCCAGGATCGAGCAGCCCCTGCTCTCTGGTCTTCTCCCCCCTCTTCAGCCACCATCCTTGGGCAGACACATTGCTGCTCACAGCTCACATTCCCCACCCACATCCTGGTCTCTCAGCTGACCTTGGTGATCCTCTTGGCCCACCCCAGCCAAGGCTCTTAAAAGAGCTGTCTGCACTCTTGTCCCACATCCTCACCACCACCAGCTCCTTGTTCCTCTTTAACCCTGGCAGCTGCCCCAGCTCTTTGCTAAACTGATCTGGCAAATGTCACCTTGTTGCGAAATGCCAAGGGGACTACTTGGCCTTATCTGCCTGATTGACACTGTTGGCAGCATCTCGACACACTCTAAGCCCTGCTCTGGCTCCTCTGTCCCAGAACCCTCGGGAGGCTCTCATCCTAGGTCCCCAGCCGCTTTCTGTTGTCTTGCCCCTGCCCAGTGCTGTGATGCTGGGGTTCCCCGTGTCTCATCTCTTCTCAGTGCTAAGGCCCCAGCCGTCATCGTGCTGGATTTGATTCATATTTATTATTTTTTAATAAGATTTAAAAAAGCGAATATAGTTGCCAATATTAAAAAACCAGATCTCACATAAAAATTTGAGCCTCTGGATGCTGTTGATAAACCAGATCTGGCCACACTGTTCAGAATTCTCAAGGCAGCCCTTGGAGCAGGCCAGGGGGTGGCTTCCCCCAGATGGGCTCCCCACAGTGACTGCTATCCACCCTGTGCTCTTGCTCGCTTGTATCCATGGAAACCAAGGATGGACTGAGAGGGTTTCATGGTTCAAGAGAAGTGGGAGAGAGTACGTTTCCTTATCGAAGTGAAAGATACTGTGTTTAATATGCCATGGATGTCTAGGTTGAAAGAAAACCACACCCCACCTGCTTTACTCCTGATGTTAACCTGTGTGGGCCCTGCTGCCCAGCTCTCCCTAGGCATCAATTATAAGCATCTATGTTGACTGCCTGAATCTGTCCCTGTTTATTCCTGAATCGAATCTGAGGTGAATCCAGACTTAAATCTTTTAGCTGCTTCCTGAATTTGTCTCCTACATGTCCTATAGGCACCTCATTCAGTCATTCAACAAACATTTATTGGTGACCCACTGTATGCCAGCATTGTTCTAGGCTCCTGCAAGCAATCATGAAAATAAGACATGGAGCCCTGCATTCGTTTTGCAGAGGTTCAAGAGAGAATACCACAGACTCTTCTCATCTCTGATAGGGGATTGGCCCAGGGACCTCCACAGGACAGGTGGCCAAGACACACTTAGCTATCCTGGCTTAGTCTGAGCCCTCCATTCAGTTTCTCTTCAGTCTAGACTTGGGACAGGAGAGATGACAGGAGGGCATTAGTGGGAAGAAGGAAGACCCGGGGGAAGATGGAGGCTCCAGTTCTCTAGGACCAGGCAGAAGCAAGCTTCTCAGGTACTTGCTGGTGATGGTGCTCAGGACGGTGCACCCAGCTCCAAGCCTGGCCTCTAGTCTGGCTCATGGCTCAGTGGTCATGTGATCTTGGTCAGGCCTTTTAACTTTTAAGAGCCTCACTTGGAAAATGAGTAATTGCAAGTTCTCATGGGGGTACTGGAGTGTCGTATGAGGCACTGAACATGCCTGTATACAGTAGATGCTTTGCAAAGATGCCATCCCTCTTTTCCCCTGTCCTCATCCCCTGGGTCCTATCTCTGTCATATCACTGTCAGCTCCTCCCTTCCCTGGTCCTTGCCCCCAAGACCCCAGCCCCTCTTCCCCATCTCTCTCCTGCTCACTGCCCTTGGGCTTCTTCCAACAACACAAATCTGAACTGGTGCTTCACTTTCTTTTTCTTGTTTTTTTGAGACAGAGTCTCACTTTGTTGCCCCAGGCTAGAGTGCCAAGGCATCAGCCTAGCTCACAGCAACATCAAACTCTTAGACTCAAGTGATCCTCCTGGCTCAGTCTCCCGAGAAACTGAGACTACAGGCGCCTGCCATAATGCCTGGCTAATTTTTTCTTTTTCTTTTCTTTTCTTTTTTTTTTTTTTTTGAGACAGAGTCTCACTGTGTCACCCTTGGTAGAGTGCTGTGGTGTCACAGCTCACAGCAACCTCAAACTCTTAGGCTTAAGTGATTCTCTTGCCTCAGCCTCCCAAGTAGCTGGGAATACAGGTACCCACTGCAATGCCCGGCTATTTTTTTGTTGCAGTTGACATTGTTGTTTAGCAGGCCCGGACCAGGTTCAAACTCGCCAGCCCCGGTGTATGTGGCCAGAGCCCTAACCATTGAGCAACAGGCACTGAGCCTTTTTTTTCTATTTTTAGTAGAGACAGGCTCTCACTCTTGCTCAGGCTGGTCTTGAACTTCTAAACTCAAGGGATCCTCCTGCCTCAGCCTCCTGGAGTGCTAGGATTATAGTCAGTCATCCTTTCTCTATTTTAACATTTCTATGCCCTGCCTTCAGGAAACAGTCCCAGCTCCTGACTGGCACTTATGGCCTTCCAGAACCTGGGGACTGCCCTGTCCAGCCCTACCTCCTGTTCCCATTCTCAAGTGATGGATGGTGGATGGCAGGTGGCGGACAGGCCTTCCAGTCCCCACACTCCATTTCTATAGATCGCCCACCAACTCCTCTAACCTCCAGGCCAGGCCAGACTAGACCAGGGGTTCCCCACAGGTCTGTGGGCACTGGGCCCAGCACAGAGGTCCTGCCTGTACCTCCTCCTGCCAACCACACACCCTCCACATCTCTATCGGAAGGACCACCAAGATGGCCAACCCTGAAAGAACCCAATAAGAACCATCTTATTCTCTATGCTGCTATATACCTCAGATTCCACCATTCCTGGTGCATGGGGGCAGGGCACACGGGACACAGCTAGATACAGGTTTATTGTGGCCATGAGGTGAACAGGGCCCGGTGTGGCCAGCACCGATGTAGGATGGTGGTGGGGAGTAGGGGAAAGTGAGAAGGGTGGGGCAGGGCCCAGGGAACCCCAGGCTTGGGCCAGGAGTTGGGACAACCATTGTCAGATCTACCCAGAAATGACTCCAGACCCCTCAGGCCCGGGGAGCCAAGGCAACAGTGGGTGGCAGGGGCTCACACGTGGGAGAAGGCGTGGCTCTTGCAAAGGGGTTTGTCCTTCTTGGAGTAGAAGGTCTTTCCTTCCAGGTTGATCTGACATATCTTGGGACAGAGAAGGCCCAGTCACATGGGGTTGGGGACAGCAAGAGAGGCCCTTTCCCAACCTGTCATGTATCCCAGAGGCAAGGGAGGGGCTCTCACCGAGCAAACAAAGCACGTATCATGCCAGCTGAAGCCCAGTGCCTCCAGGAAGCGGTCCCCGGCATCTATCTTGAAGTCACAGCCACGACATTTTGTGCCAAACATCTTCTCATAGTCTAGGAATGGAGGTAGAGAGGAAAGGGGCCTGAATTTGTACCCGCCCCATGGCCCATCTCTCCTCGCCCTCACCAGGCTGTGCCATACCTCGTTCGCAGTAGGGCGCCCCTTCCTCCATGTAGAAGGCCCTATTCCGAATGGGTGTCTTGCAGGCAGCGCAGGTGAAGCAATGCACATGCCAGGTCATCTTCAGGGCATGCATGATCTCCTGGGAGGAGGAGGTAATCAGTCAGTAGCTTGGTCCCCTCCCCTGGAATGCTGGACACAGGAAGGCTGGTCCTGGGCCCTCTTCCTTCTCACGGTTAATGATACAGGACTCCTACACCTGTCCCTTGTAGTCTCCACTGATGTCCACAGCCTCTAAAGATGTACCAGATCCAAACTCAGCTCCAGATCCCCCCACCCTACCTTGCTCCTCCCCCAGCTGGACCCATCTCACTGATGGCAACTCCACCCTCCCATTTGTTGCAGCCAAATTTCCCCCTTTCCCTCACACTCCACATCACGTACAGCTGCATCTTCAAGACACATCCAGATTCAGGCCACCTCGCACAGCCTCCCTGAAGTGAGCCGTTGAGCTCTAGTCATCTCTGGTGTGGGTGACTGCACAAACCACCCATGCTCTGACCCCAGCAGCCACACTAGGCCTCTTCAACCCAACCCAGGCCATATCCCCTGCTGAAAGCCCTGTAGTGCTTCCCATTTCTCTAAGTAAAAGGCAAGCAGGTGTGGCCTTCCCCAGGGGTCCTGCCTTGCTGGCCTCTTGCCTCAAATTGACATGCCATGTGTACTCTCTTGGGGCTTGACACTTGCTGTCCCCTAGGCCTGGATGGTTCTACCCCAAGTATCTAAAGCCTCACCCCTCAACCTCCTTCAAGTTTCTGTGCAGATGTCGCCTTCTATAGAAAGCCCATTGTGCCCACACCAGTCCACTCCAGCCCAGTTCCTCTTACTCTGTAACACTTATCTTCCTAAGCTGCCCCAGATAATCTACTCACTGTGTCTCTCCCCACTTCTGAGAAAAATGGAAAGTCCAGGAGGGCATAAAACACCCCATCTTATTAACTGATCTGCCCTAACAGTGCTTGGCCCTCAGTGGCAAGTTAACTCAGCTCACTGTGGGCAAGAGGTGGGTAGAGTTCTCCGTGGGCTGGCCTAGTCACCACCAGAGTTCTTGGGCCAAGCAAAGCCAGCAATATTCAGATCTGGATAGGCAAAGGGCAGTGGGGTGAGGGACGGTTTGAGAGAGGCGTCAGAGATCTGTGGTCCAGACCTTGCTTCTTAGTTGGGTGACTTGCCAACAGCTTTACCCTCTCTTGAGACTTGGTTCTATCTGTTTAGAACTGGGAACTTTAGAGAACCTTGAGACTGGCCCTATGCTTGAAGTCCCATATCCCATATCCACCTCAAGGGCCAGGTGAGGACTGTGAGGAGAGCACCTATTCCGCTTCTAGGGTGGCACTGACCAGTTCACTCAGGAATGCCTACCTAGAAGGCTCAGGTTGAAATTGAAGTATTAACATGGAATCTGATTTTTAACTGGTGGCCACTGATTTAAAAATTAAACAGTGTGGCCCTCATAAGACAAAAAGTATGGGTAACATGCAGCTCTCAGATGGCCCATTTCTGCCCTGTGCAGCGTCTCTGTCACCTCATGTGTACCTCACAGTCACACTGGCCAGCAGTTAGTGCCACCTCCACGTTAGTGAGGCCCAGAGAGGGTGACTTGCCCCAGTTCACAGCCAATACATGACAGAAATGGGTTTAGCACCCATGTCTGACTAGTTCCAAAACTGCCAATTTCCCACTGCCTGGTGTTGCCTTTTTTATTTTATTTTATTTTTTGAGACAGAGCCTCAAGCTGTCACCCTGGATAGAGTGCTGTGGCGTCACAGCTCATAGCAACCTCCAATTCCTGGGCTCACGCAAGTCTCTTGCCTCTGCCTCCCAAGTAGCTGGGACTACAGGTGCCCGCCACAATGCACGGCCATTTTTTGGTTGCAACCGTCATTGTTGTTTGGCGGGCCAGGGTTGGATTCGAACCTGCCAGCTCAGGTGTATGTGGCTGGTGCCTTAGCCCATTGAGCCACAGGCGCCGAGCCTGCTGTTGCCTTTTTTAAAGGAGCAGACAAAGGGTCAAGGTGTAAGAACTTGGGCTTTGAGGCTGGGCATGATGGTTCACACCTGTAATTCCAGCACTCTAGGAGGCCAAGGCGAGCAGTTTGCCTGAGCTCATAGGTTCAAGACCAGTCTGAGCGAGAGTGAGACCCTGTCTCAAAAAATAGCCAGGCATTGTGGCAGGCACCTATAGTCCCAGCTACCTGGGAGGGTAAGGCAAAAGAACTGCTTGAGCCCAAGAGTCTGAGGTTGCTATGAGGTGTGATGCCATGGTACTCTACCAATGGTAGCAAAGTAAGACTCTGTCTCAAAAAAATAAATAAATAAATAAATAAAGGGCAGTGCCTGTGGCACAGTGAGTTGGGCACCAGCACCATATACTGAGAGTGGCAGGTTTGAACCCAGCCCCAGCCAAATTCCAACAAGAACAACAAAAAGGACTTGGGCTTTGAGTTGGTGGAGAGGTTTGGCAGGGGTGGGGACTGCTGGTGTGGGGGCCACGCTGGGGAGCAGGTTTCTGCTGGTTCTGTCGGTACTCAGAAGGACCTGGGGCTCCGATGTCAATTTCTTTGACCTGCTATGGTTTCCTAGTCCACCCGCCTCAGCCAGCCCTAATGTGCAAGCCGTGGCTCCCGTGCCGTGTCTTCCACCCCACAGAGGAAGCTTTCTGAGGCATATTGGACCTCACCAGCCCCCACCTCCAGATTCCTAACACAGCCTCATCTCACACCCTTCCCAGGTGTCACCTCATGACACAAGCTATTCTCTCTCCTTGGATCTTTCTCCAGTGCTTCCTGCTCCTGTTTAACTTCCACTTAGAGGCCACTTTCAGCCACTTATTCAAGTGTTTACTGACCACCTTCTATACACAGGTGGGTGCATAAGTAAGGCCAGCTCTCAACCCTGTGAGACAGGACAGAGGGCAGGGGGTGTGTGAGCACACTGTGGGGGGACCCGGCCTGGGGGCCAGGGAGACACGTGGGTATCAGGGAAGGTGTTCCTGAGGAAGTGATATTTGAGTCCCAGAGGAGATAGAAATAAGGAAGGTGCTAAAGAGTGTCCCTGGCAGAGAGGACAGCGTCGGTGAAGGCCCTGTGTCAGAGGGAATGGAGCTCATTAGCAAAAGGGAGAGACTTGTGAGCTGGAGCACAAAGGAGGGCTGGTCATGGGTGATGAGACTTGAGCACTGGGCCAGGTCCCCTCTAACTTCCTTCCACCTGTCTCAACACTCCTGTCCCCCCATCTTTCTGTCCCTGTGCCCTACCCTGAGCACAGGGCATGGCAGAAATAGAGCTAGTGGCACACCAAGGAACTGCTGTGTGGCAAAGCTCACACTGCACTAGCTGCCAGGGAGTAAGGTCAGATCCCTGCCTCCCTAGGGTCTGTCAGGCTCCGGAGTCCTGCAAGGAGGAAGCTGTCCCCTGTGCACTGCCCCCCACCCCAGTGCACTCACTACATATGCCCCAGGCCTTTCCTTTTATACCTTCTCACTTTTCCATTTGTGAACTCCAAGAATTGAGAACAGGGCTGTTTGCAGCAAGTACCCAGCCCCAAGGTGGTCATATGACAATAGCTCCAACCAATGAGATAAAGATGGAAGCATGGGGGCAGCAGGACCTGCCACCCAAGGCTTACTCCCGCCATGAGCCAGCAGGTCCTGTGATCCTCATCTCATCTGAGGTAGGGGCTGATCCACAGGCCGGGTGTGGGGGTGGGATGAGAGTGGTAGAATACAAGCAGAACAGTTGGCCAACAGTAGGGCCTTCATGATGCCCATTCTCCTTTTCACGCCTAATGATGGAATCCCCACTTTCTGTTGGGCATGTGGTTCCCCAAAATAAAGACCATATTTCCCAGTTTCCCTTGCAGCTCAGTGTGGTCATATGACTGGGTTCTGGGATGGGATGGAAGCAGATGACTGGGTGGCAGCATCCTCTAAAGATGGATGCCATGGGGTTCTGAACCCTTTTTCTCTTTACCCTCCTGCTGGTTGGAATGTGGACATTTTGCCTGAGGCCCAGGAGTCAGCTTGGACTACGAATGGTAAGGAGGAGGGGACGACAGCCAAGCCACAAGATATAGGAGTCTCAGTCCACAATTCCAGTCCCAGACTGTCCATCCCTGGGCTTTTTTAGGTAAGAAATAAGCAGCCATTATTTTGAGTTTTTCACCACTTGAGATCAAGTTAACCCTCACTGACACAGCAGCCATTTTCAGTTTTTCACCACTAGAGGTCAAGTTAACCCCCACTGAGCTCTCTGGCCACATCTGGAAGCCCTGCCTCTAGATCCAGAAATAAGGAAGAAGGGGGAGGTGTGGGTGGAAAGGGAGAGCCCAGGGCGGGAGTCAGGAAGGCCTGGGGCTGCTCCTGGCTCAGCCCCCATGCTCTGTGCAGCCCTGGGCAGTTTCTGCCCCTCTCTGACCCTCAACTTCCATGCATGTACAATAGGAACCCAGCTCAGTTTGTCGACCTGCCAATTCTACCCCATTCCCCCCAGGATAAAGAACAATGGCCAGTTCTGCCCTCAGCCTGTGATACTCTCTGAATCCCCTCCCCCAAAGTGAGCTCCTGGGGACAGGGCACACATCTGTTTTGTCCTTGTGTTCCTAGTATGGGACACACCGCCAGGTATGGTAATAATGAATGGGGAGAGACAGACCATTACTTTAGTTCTTTTTAGAGACAAGGTCTGGCTCTGTCTACCAAGGCTAGAGTGCTGTGGCATGATCATAGCCTACTGTAACCTCAAACTCCTGGGCTCAAGCAATTCTGGTATCTCAGCCTCTTGTGTAGCTGGGACTCTATAGGCATGTACCACCACGCTTGGCTTGTTTTTTTTTTTTTTTTTTTTGTTGATACAAAGCCTCACTTAATTGCCCTGGGTAGAGTACCGTGGCATCACACAGCTCACAGCAACCTCAAACTCCTGGGTTTAGGCGATTCATTTGCCTCAGCCTCCTGAGTAGCTGGGACTACGGGTGCCTGCCACAATGCCTGGCTATTTTTTGTTGCAGTTTGGTTGGGCCAGGTTCGAACCTGCCACCCTTGGTATATGGGGCCAACGCCCTACCCTCTGAACCACAGGCGCCACCCTTTTTTTTTTTTCAGTTTTTGAGGAGATGGGATCTTACTATTTTGACCAGGCTGGTCTTGAACTCCTGGCCTCAGAGGATCCTCCCACCCTGGCCTCCCAAGGGGTTGGAGTTATGGTGTGAGTCACCATACACAGCTTACTCTTAGCTCTTAACATGCACTGACCCAAGTTCCAAGCCCAGCCCTGAGTGGCAGCAAGAAACCTGGTCAGGCTGTGCTCTGTTTTGTCCTTCAGGGAAAAAACGAGAGTTTGAGTCACCAGTTTTTTGGGTTTTTTTTTTTAGTAGAGACACAGTCTCACTTTATCGCCCTTGGTAGAGTGCTGTGGTGTCACACAGCTCACAGCAACCTCCAACTCCTGGGCTTAGGCGATTCTCTTGCCTCAGCCTCCCGAGTAGCTGGGACTACAGGCACCTGCCACAATGCCCGGCTATTTTTCTGTTTTGCAGTT